>CM060964.1:168675218-168677718 GCA_030765045.1 Tenodera sinensis
CTATTTCAAGGTTGTTACTTCCTTTAATAACCAACATTACATCGTCGGCAAAGGCGATGACCTTTGTGTTTTTACTATATTTTAAGTTCAGAAGTGAGTTATAATGTATATTCCAGAAACCCGGACCGCTACAGGAACCTTGTGGACATCCTTTGGTGATTGTCCTCTTTATGGATATGCTGTTAGCTGAAAAAGTAGCACTCCTTCCATTAAAATAGCTTTTGGAGAGATCATAGAGGTTCTGTGGGCAACTGAACTCTCTCAATGAAGCCAGGATGCTAGGCCACCATGCGGCATCAAACGCACCTTTAACATCTAAGCTGATAAGGGCAGCTTGTTGACCTTTCTTTAGGATGTCTAGGATTATTTGTTTGAGGTACATCAGAGCGTCGACTGTACTAGTTTGTGGTGTGAAACCAAATTGGTTATTGTTACTTACTTACCTACCTACTCACCCACCCACCCACGTACTTACTTAGTTACTTTCTCACTCACTCACTCATTCACTTATTTATTTCGAACACCACTTCAGAAGTCACCTTGCTCTGATTAATCTTGCCGGAATTGTGGGCGAAAGGTCAGGTGTTCACGCATTCACTCGACCAAGGTCAATAAGTCCGAAAGCATAATTTTACTGGAGGTCTTCCAAGTGTTTTAACGGGAATATTTTCTTCAAAAGACCGAATAGAGAATAGATTCTACAACATAGAGTCCGCCGAACTCATTTCCAGAGTTTTATTAATTAACACGGGTGCTTGAAAGGAAAATAATACTGCACATACGCAGGCAAGGTGACTAGCCGAACGTGCATCACAAATTGCAGAACGGTACAGCGTAAATTACTGGGAATGCTGAGTAAGTGGGGGAAGAGAGAGAAGGTGGACCTATAACATTGCTATCTTATAGTGCTCGACCATGCTGCTGTGGAAAACGCTCGCTGAGTTTGTCCAGCACATATTAATTCATATTACCTACACATTATCAAAGTTCGTTTACAACGAAAGTGTTGTAAAATGCTTAAAGTTGGTTATTTCTAAATTTGTTTAGCGTACTGCAGCACAGTAGCACGTACAGTAGTATATAACAGTTTCTTTAACAAAATTAACTTTAACAATTAATTTAACGATATATAATTTATAATAACAAAATATGACAGTTTCTTTAAAAAAATTAACTTTAACAAATTTAACAATATATACTGCAATTTATTAAAATAACAGAAAAATTTAACAATTTCTTTAACAAAATTAACTTTGATAAATTTAACAATATAACTGCATGCATAAAACATAAACTATTTACAAATTCTAAGTATTTTGACGTGGAAATTCTATCTGTCAATTTGTTAATGACCTCAAACGAGCACCTGTGTATTACTACATTATACATTTGCTGGTTTACTAGTAAGCGAACAAGCACGAACACTTGGTTGGAGAAAACGTGACTACGTGGCTTTTCGCGAAGCTGAATACCTTCATGTATTCTCATCTGACTTTGACGCGCCGCGTGTAAACCATTAGAGTAACACGATAAGACCCTCATCGCCCGGCAGCTGCGCCCCTAAGCTGCAGCCAAGGCCACGGAGAGGGCGGGTAGTCAGCGTGCCAACTCCCCGACCGTAAGGCTACTTTTCTATCAGGACAGCTACTCTACTGGCCCCTCAGGAATATAACGAGGCTGAGTGGACCCCGTACCTGACCTCCCAGTGGGGGAGAAATCCCATGCTGGTAGTGGGGATCAAACCTGCTACCACTGTGATACGGAGGTGGTCCTCTAATATCTACAGTGTTATAAAATGTATATTCACCAAGCTTTGAACATAACTATATTTATTTCAGAATACTGCAAATATTCGCCCTTCATGATAGGTAGTTCAAATTTTATGAATGTTTAAACGAGATATTATTATTTTTTGCGTAAAAGACCCCTTTCATCATAATTTTAACTAGGGGGTGGGGGGGGGTCACGCGCGTATTGATGCGTAATTAAACAATAATGAGTCATTCTTGCTCTGAAATTAACTGTTAATTTGGTGAAAAACGTGTCATTCACACTAACTTAATTCTTCTTAGAAAACTGGCGATGCGCTATTGTTAGGTCATGAAAGGTTGACACACAGAAAATGTTATTTACATATAATTACATATTGTGTTACTATGTTATAAGTCATACTTGGAAAAATTTCCGCGGAAGGTTAAAGGCAGGTTCACACTTGGACGCACAGAAGCGAAGCGCGGCGCGCCGAACAGAACCAGCTCG
This sequence comes from Tenodera sinensis, assembly GCA_030765045.1. NCBI lineage: Eukaryota > Metazoa > Arthropoda > Insecta > Mantodea > Mantidae > Tenodera > Tenodera sinensis. The sequence continues at coordinate 168,677,478 of CM060964.1, forward strand.
CTCACACCTATCGGGAGCAAGACGCGCCGAAGAGTTGATGTGCCAAGGTCAGTCATGGTCAATCAGCACAATAGATCGCTTGGCTGTACTAGCGCTAATTTGCAAAGAAACAGAAAAAGAGGAGCTTAGGCAAAACAGAAGATTCTTGGTGCATGATGTAAACTTATCCAGAAATATAAAGCATGATTTTTGTTACACTGTTTGATTGTCTGTTGCGTGTACTGATCCCAAGGTCGCGGGT
>CM060964.1:169327718-169440218 GCA_030765045.1 Tenodera sinensis
ATCATTATCATCATCATTATTATCATTACACTGCACGACTCTGAAATTTGCACCTGACCAAAAATAGGTGATTCAAGTAGATTTTTAAGCACAAATTTCAGAACTGAAATCCCTTATGTGATATCACCTTACATTTTTTTAGATATTGCCCTTTTTGTGATTTGCAAAAATCTTCTGCACTACGCCACTCCCACCGCTGCAACCTTCATCAGTTGGCTCACCCTGTCTACATCTGTTGTCTTCAAGGCTGGCAAGAGTTTTATTGCAGACGTGGTAACTTCAGTATTTTGACAAGGTGCTTAAAATATGACTTCTGTGAAAGGTCTTCTTTGTTAATGGGCTCATGGAAGAACTGAGTGAAATTACGTGCCATCCGAATGGCGTCTTTTCATTGATTCATCGAAGTTAAGTTTAAAAGCAGTTTTATTGCATAATGGTAACTCTTATCCTTCCATCCCTATAGCTTATGCTGTCCAGATGAAAGAAACACATGAGAATTTGAAGTTTTGAAAGCTTTAAACTATACAAAGTATGAATGGCAAATCTGTGGAGATTTAAAGGTCATAGGGTTACTCCTGGGAATGCAGAGTGGTTTCACCAAGTTTTGCTGTTTTATATGTGAGTAGGACAGTCGGGCTAAAGAAAAACATTATGAAGTAACTGAGTGACCTGTAAGGAGTGCTTTAGCACCGGGTGAAAAAAGTGTTAAGTACGAAGCATTAGTTAACAAAAACAAAATTTTGCTACCGCCACTTCACATTAAGTTAGGCATAATGAAAAATTTTGTGAAGGCTTTGAACAGAGAAAGTAGGGGTTTTCGGTATTTGAAAGAAAAGTTTCCAAGAATAAGCGAAGCAAAACTAAAAGAAGGTATTTTTATTGGCCCGCAAATACACAAATTTATGGAAGCCAGGCATTTTGAAGAACTACTTTCCGATGACGAGAAAGCACCATGGGTGGAATTCAAGACACTGTGCAAAAATTTCCTGGGAAATACAAAAGCTAGCAACTACAAGGAAATTATTGAGAAATGCTAAGGGCATATAAAAGTTTACGGTGCAATATGTCCTTAAAAATACATTTTCTGCACTCGCACTTGAACTTCTTGCCTCCTAACCTGGGGTCTGTGAGTGATGAGCACAGAGAATGGTTTCATCAGGAAATAAGTGCCATGAAGAAGCGATACAGCGGAAAGTGGTCACCTAGTATGTTAGCTGACTATTGTTGGCAGCTCAAACGGAAGGTTGCTGATGTCAGCTACAAGCAGAAGTCTTCTCAAAAGTTTTTTTAAAAAACTGAGTAAAATTAATATTAATCAAGGCTTTACAGGTGATCAGCCGTGTGAGATTTAGAAATACTGAGCTTTCGGCCATTGTAGACTCCATGGCCTTTGTCAGAATTAAAAGATTAGTATTAAAAATTAATATTTTTAAGTTTTTGCATGACAGTTACCTAAATATGGATTGTTAGTTCACTTCAATGGTAATTTATGGATTCTGCATTACTTTTCCATTATAATGTTGAGCTACATGAAATTATTTCAGCTCAGGATTGATTACAATATTTTAATTGCATCTATTGTATGAGTTATTTTTTAAACACATTGAAACCGATTTCTTCAAAAAACGGTACGTGAAAGAGAATTCTGGACTTCAGATTTGAGTTCAGTATAGCTAATATGTACAAAGTCACCTATTTTCATTCAAGCGCAAAAACAAATGTTGAAATTTGTTGTTCAGTGTTGTTGCTTACCACCACCACCACCATCATAATCATTGTCGTCGCCGTTGCCGTCGTCATCATTAAATGTTAAAAATAATTAGAAACAGAAAAGCCCCAAGCACCGACAAAATAAATATCAAATTATTAAAATATGCAAATGAAACCTTTTTAGATAGGTTTTTAGAATTCATAAACATGTGTTGGCAAAATGAATCTATATTGGATAAATGGAAAGAAGCCTTAATAATACCACTACACAAAAAAGGAGATAGGAATGATTGCTCAAACTATATAGGAATAAGTCTTTTAAATTCCTTGTATAAAGTACATGCAAAGATTTTAACGAATAGGCTACATACAATATCAGAAAACATTTTATTAGAACAATAACATGGATTTAGGAAAGGCCATTCGTGCTTAGATTGTGTATTTGCAATTTGCCAGTTGATACAAAAGAGAAGATAATCTTCCTTTGTACATAGGTTTTATAGATTATGAGAAAGCATTTGACAATGTACAAAGGAACCTATTATGGGATATACTAAACAATAACAGTATTCCATTACATCTCATTAAAGTTATCCAGAGCCTTTATGCAGAAACGTAACTACAAATAAAAAGTGGCACAAGAAGAAGTAAAGAAAATATTTTAACAAATTAGGTGCAAGACATTATTGCCCACATTGTTTAACTTATATAGACCAAGTCACACAAGGCTGGACAGAATCTAACAAATAAACCGTACAAAACAGATGACAACACTTTTATTTGCAGATGATCAATTAGTAATAGCTGCTCCAGAAGATATTCTCCGGAAACTACAAATCACAGCATCAAGATGAAATTTAACAATATCTCCGACAAAAACAAAAATGTTAGCTTTTCAAGGCAAAATGCAGCTACAATGTAAAATCCTAATTAACGACAAAATAGTGGAACAAGCAAAAGACTTGCAATACCTAGGTTGTGAAATTGGAAAAACAAGAGAATTACACCAACAAAGAAAATTACAAATTTTTAATCATATATGTGGAATGATTAAAAGAACTCCATTAAATAAAACAAGGAAGGAAACTATTATGAAATTTTATAAAGTCCTGGAAGCGAAGTGAAGTAAAAGTAAAGTAAAGGAAAGTAAGGAAAGAAAGGGATATTTCACCAAGAGTAGCAAGGTTAAGACAATGGTTGGGCGAACTGTAAGTGAAGGAGTAGTGGAAATGCATATGCAGTGAAAGTGAGGTTAAGATAAAATAGTGAAATTGGGATATTGAAGATTAGTGAAGTGTATAATGCAAATCAATTAGTAAGAGTTACAGTAGTGGACCAGATTAGAAAAGTTGAGAAAGGGGGAAAGTGAATAAGGATGGAATATGATATAAATAAGGAAATAGAAATTAAGGGGGAGAGTGGGAGCAGCATACGATTAGTGAAAAGGTAGGTAGCAAACTTTCACAAATTAATATTGGAGAAAAGGGAAGGGTTACACATCTCGAGACAAATGTGTATTCACAAAGCAGCGGCATCTCTAACCATTTGTGTATGCCAAACTGGCTGAGTATACACCATTTCATGGTCAGCAGTGCCACAATGGTAACACAAAGAATTAGTGCCTTCCTCCTTGAGTGATGAGACACAAGTGTTCATTAGAGACTAAGAGACGGTGAAAAAATGAGCATGGTGGGTTTGTTGCTGTCAAGGGCATATACCTTCAATTTTCTGCCCTTTTCCAAATTTTTACAATGTGTTTGGTGTGTAAAGATTCTAAATTTATCTACATACTTTCTAGTTTTTTCTGACACAGATTCAGGGATTTTTTAAGCACAGGCAAAAGAACATTGTAAATGAGAGATAAGTTACTCTTCAAGGTGCCAGTATTTTTATATTACCAGAAAATAGCTTTTCTCATTGTTAATGTTTCAGAGTCTATATACAGAGTGTCTAAAAAAAGTGATATTGCAACAGGAGTTGGGATTGAGTAAACCTAGAATAAAGGTTCCTAAAAACATAAGACTGAAAGCAAATATTTGTTGAGATACGAGGCATTTTACTTCTGTTAAGTATTTACACCAGACAATGGACTTCACCCAATGAATGGCTTGATCAAAGAGGTCCAGTAACATGGCCTCCACATTTGCTGGACCTCAATCTATTGGATTTTTGGCTATGGGAACATTTAAAGTTCCAAACCCAACAACAATGTGCATACATTACAAGAGCGTGTGACCAATACATGTGCCCATATCCAAGAGCAGCCAAGTATGACTGAAAGAGTTCTGGATACTTTGAGAAGAGGAGTTGAAGTATGTGTAAGAATGCTGGTAACCACATGGAGCATCTCCTATAGTAGTATCGACATAACGTGCAGATGTTACCAGAGGACAAAATGGCAGAAATCATGACAAATCCTGTTTGGTGTTTATGGATGTTTACCCAACAACTGTTCCATTAATCATTTGTGACAGTAAAGTGTTCCCTAGAATGCACTTGTTGGATGAAGTCCATTGTCTGGTGTAAATACTCAACACAAGTAAAATAGCTCATATCTCAACAGGTGTTTTTCCTGACATACACTGCCGCTCAAAAGTTTTCGGACACAGTGTAGTATGTATAATACAGATTTTATTTAAACAATATCCCTGATAAAACAGTACCTAATACATATTTGAAACAACAGGCAGTTTTCAGTGCAAACATTCACTTTGAAAGCAATACAGCTCTTTTTATCTTCCTTTAGCTGTTTTTCTTCTTACTTACGACAGTTTGAGCACAAATATGTTGTATGTGTTTTACAAATATGTTTATTACATTTTCCACACAACATGTTTGTTTTATTATCATTGCTTGATGGACAGAACTTGCAACGAGCTCGTTTCACAGTTTTTGTTGTTGCTGATTTTGATAGCCTAACCATGTCTTCTGGATTTTGGATGCGTCTGACCAGTCTCAAAGGATCTTCTGTTCTTGGGAAATTTGTTCTTTATTGAATGTGCTGTCTTACCAGTGATTTTCCAAGCTCTTCCAAAACTATTCTTCTTCTGGTCAATTTCCTTGTATTCCAATTAGGGTCAATTGAAGTCCACAGTATGTATACACTATAAGCAGAAACATCAAGCATATTGTAAAAGACTATCATGGGCCACCTATTGGTTTTGCGTTTGCATGTATATGTAGCTGTTAGCTGATCAAGTGTGTCTAACGCCCCTTTTGTGGGATTATAGTCCAAAATCATTTTTGGTTTCTTATCAGCTTTGTGACTGATTTGCTTATTGTGGTGGAGAGTGCTCATAAGTACATTTTTATTTCTCATGGGAACATAATTGACCACAGGAGTGAAGTAAAATAAAGAGCTGTGTACCTCCTTGTTGGTCATGTTTTGTGGAAGCTCAGGCTTATTCTTCCATATAGTTCCCAACATTGTCAATTTCCGTTTCAAAAGCAGTTGCCCCAAACTGTATGATGTAAAAAAATTTTCACGTGTGATATTCTGCCCTCGAATCTTAGCAGTGAGATCAGCTACCACTCTCATGCCCTGATTTTTTTTTCTGGTGCAGCTCCGCTCTCCTTTCCGGAATAAATTTGGGCTTTCAATATCTATGAAGATCTGATGTCACACAGGGTCCAAATTTTGATTCTATATTTTGCCGGTTTACTTGGGATATACTGCTTGAATGGACAGTGGCCTCTAAATGCTACTAACTGCTCATATACAGTCACATTTTCTCCTGGATTATACAATTTTGGAAGCACTTCTACCCATTTTTACCAAATACCTACTACGAATTGCTGCAAGTTTATCAGTACGTCGTCTTTCTTCTCTTGTACATTTCTTATCAATCACAAGACATGTGATATCTTACAGAATGTTTCATGAGACCTAGTTGCTTGAAATATCTTTTACCCAGTGTCCTTATCCTACAAGCTTTTTGTAGATTCCCCATGAGATCTATATACACCCGCAAGTAATAAGTCCTAAGTATGCTTGAAAAACAGAATAATCAATACTTGTCCAGTGTTGACCATATGCCCTCTGTCCCTCGATGTCCTCGATGTTTGTCATCCCAATTATTTCATTTTGAAGTGCTGAAAAAAGGACTGCTTCAAATGAACTTTTTATATCACTTATTCTAGTGATTGCATATCTTGTAATTTCAGATGTACTCTTGATTATGTTCTAAGCTGAGAGACGGCCAAGTTGTGCTGGTGGATTCAAATGTCATTCTATATTCCCATTTGTAGAAAGAAAATTCTTTATATTTGTTTGTAAAGTCTGTGAACTCTCGTAGCTGTAATCAGATCACTCACTTTCGTATTCAGTGCTGACACGATCTTTGAACTCCAAAACTGTTATTCATCTACTGAGGTATTTGCTAATTCCTCCAATCCAGCATCAGGTAATGGTCTAACTGCTATGGTGTCACAATTCAAACTGGGTGAAAACAACATAGCATACAATTGTCGAGAACTTCTATTTCTTTCCCAGAAAAAGCAACAATCAAGCCCATTGTTGTAACCCCTCATTATTGATAGTATGGGATATGGTGTTGTTCTCATACATTGTTACATGTTCAGCACTTCAATACCAATGTAAGTATTGACATATGGGCAGTCATATTTATGTTGGGTCATAATGACCCGAACGCTATATACGTAACTCTTACATTTCACGAAAAAAGTATTTGGAGTATATTAAAATGCTTTTAAACACACGTTGTTCTTGCATTTCCAGACAAAGTCACCAAGTTTTGTAAATATATATTGGAAATTAGTAAGTTAGAAATTAAATTTAGATTCATTTCGGGTCATATTGACCCGAACAGAACAGCAGGGTTAACCCTGCTGTTCTGTTCAATATTACTTGACAAATGTACTGTTCGGGTCAATATGACCCGACGTGTCAAAATGCTGTAGAAAATTTGAAATACATGCGTTTTTGTACAGCTGGTAACAATCGACATTGATTTTCTCTTCCTGTGCTTTGTAGATGATGATGACAATGATAATTGTACACAACACTTTATTAAAGACCATTAAAGAATATCCCTGATAAAACAGTACCTAATACATACTTGAAACAACAGGCTGTTTTCAGTGCAAACATTCACTTTGAAAGCAATACAGCTCTTTTTATCTTCCTTTAGATGTTTTTCTTCTTACTTGGGACAGTTTGGGCACAAATATGTTGTATGTGTTTTACAAATATGTTTATTACATTTTCTACACAACATGTTTGTTTTATCATTGCTTGATGGACAGAACTTGCAACTAGCATGTTTCACAGTTTTCGTTGTTGCTGATTTTGATACCCTAACCATGTCTTCAGGATTTTAGGTGCGTCTGACCAGTCTCAAAGAATCTTCTGCTCTTGGGAAACTTGTTCTTGATTGAATATGTTGTCTTACCAGTGATTTTCCAAGTTCTTCCAAAAATATTCTTCTCCTGGTCAGTTTCCTTGTATTCCAATTAGGGTCAATTGAAGTCCACAGTATGTATACATTATAAGCAGAAACATCAAGCATATTGTAAAATACTATCATGGGCCACCTATTGGTTTTGCGTTTGCATGTACGTATATGTACCCGTTAGTTGATCAAGCGTGTCTACCGCTCCTTTTGTTCAATTATAGTCCAAAATAATTTTTGGTTTCTTATCAGCCCTGTGACTGATTTGCTTATTGTGGTGGAGAGTGCTCATAAGTACATTTTTATTTCTCTTGGGAACATAATTGACCACAGGAGTGAAGTAAAATGAAGAACTGTGGTTCTGTTGGTCATGCTTTGTGGAAGCTCAGGCTTATTCTTCCGTATAGTTCTCAACATTGTCAATTTCCGTTTCAAAAGCAGTTGCCCCAAACTGTATGAGGTAAACAAATTTTCACGTGTGATATTCTGCCCTCGAATCTCAGCAGTGAGATCAGCTACCACTCTCATTCCCTGATTTTTTTTCTGATGCAGCTCCGCTCTCCTTTCCGGAATAAATTTGGGCTTTCAATACCTATGAAGATTTGCTGTCACACAGGGTCCATATTTTGATTCTATATTTTGCCGATTTACTTGGGATATACTGCTTGAATGGACAGCGGCCTCTAAATGCTACTAACTGCTCGTCTACAGACACATTTTCTCCTGGACTATACAGTTTTGGAAGCACTTCTACCCATTTTTACCAAATACCTACCACGAATTGCTGCAAGTTTATCAGTACGTCGTCTTTCTTCTCTTGTACATTTCTTATCAAATTACAAGACATGTGATATCTTACAGAACGGTTCATGAGACCTAGTTGCTTGAAATATGTTCTACCCAGTATCCTTACTCTACAAGCTTTTTGTAGATTCCCCATGAGATCGATATAAACCCGCAAGTAATAAGTCCTAAGTATGCTTGAAAAACAGAATAATCAATACTTGATGTTTGTCATCCCAATTATTTCATTTTGAAGTGCTGAAAAAAGGACTGCTTCAAATGAACTATTTATATCACTTATTCTGGTGACTGCATACCTTGTAATTCCTGGTATACTCTTGATTATGTTCAAAGCTGAGAGACGGCCAAGTTGTGCTGGTGGATTCAAATGTCATTCTATATTCCTATTTTTAGAAAGAAAATTCTTTATATTTGTTGTAAAGTCTGTGAACCCTCGTAGCTGTAATCAGAACACTCACTTTCGTATTCAGTGCTGACATGATCTTTGAACTCCGAAACTGTTATTCACCTACTGAGGTATTAGCTAATTCCTCCAATCCAGCATTAGGTAATGGTCTAACTGCCATGGTGTCACAATTCAAACTGTGCAAAAACAACATAGCATACAACTGTCGAGAACTGCTATTTCTTTCCCAGAAAAAGCAACAATCAAGCCCATTGTTGTAACCCCTCATTATTGATAGAATATTGTTGTTCTCATACATTGTTACATGTTCAGCACTTCAATACCAATGTAAGTTTTGACATATGAGCAGTCATATTTATGTCGGGTCATAATGACCCGAACGCTACATACGTAACTCTTACATTTCACGAAAAAAGTGTTTGGAGTATATTAAAATGCTTTTAAACACACGTTGTTCTTGCATTTCCAGACAAAGTCACCACGTTTTGTAAATATATATTGGAAATTACTGAGTTAGAAACTAAATTTAGATTCATTTCGGGTCATATTGACCCGAACAGAACAGCAGGGTTAATGGTCTTTAGTAAAGTGTTGTGTACAATAATTATCATCGTCATCATCATCTACAAAGCATGGCAAGAGAAAATCAATGTCAGTTGTTACCAGCTGTACAAAAGCGCATGTATTTCAAATGTTCTACAGCATTTTGACACATCGGGTCATATTGACCCGAACAGTACATTTGTCAAGTATTATTGAACAGAACAGCAGGGTTAAAGAAAGAATAGGAAAGTGAACATAAAGAAGCAACATTTTTGGCATGGTTTATTGTTTCATCAAAATTTAATGTGATTATTACAGTATGATCACAAAATACTGACAGTGTTCAAAGTTTCATAACCTTCAGAGGGACTGTTTAAAATGTTTTTTCATTGAAAGAATGTCCATTCACTGAAATCACTTTCTTCACTACTCTTGGCATTCTCTCTATAAGTCTTTGCATTGTAGATGCTGAAATGTCATTCCAAGTGGCTCGTAATGTATTTCACAGTGCATTTTGAGATGTAGGACAAGTTTTCTTTACCTGGCGAACCAGTTCATCCCAAAGTAACTCACTGGGGTTAAGATCTGGAGACTGAGCCGACCACTCCATAATTTTCAGTTCTCCTGCCCTCTGCTGATTAACCAGAGATTTCCTGCACATTTTTTAAGTATGTTTTGGGTCGTTATCCTGCTGAAATATGAAGACCTGACCTATCAGATGATCATCTGATGGGACTGCATATCTGCTCAAGATGCTGTGGTAGCCATTTTTATCAAGTATCCCCTTAATATTGTGTAGGGCACCTATACCATGTTTCAAAGTTGGGATTACACAATCTGGATGCATCTGTTCAGTTGGGGTTGTCTTACATAGGTCCATGTCTGTCTCCAAAAACCTCAAATTTGGATTCACCAGTCCAAAGCACCCTTTTCAAGTTGTCAGTAGTTCCATTTTTGTGTTCCAAAGCCCAATGAGGTCTTTCTTGTTTGTTCACCTTCCTGAGAAGAAGTTTCCTCACAGCTACTCTCCCTAACAGATTGGCTGCTTTGTCTTCTCTTGACAATACTAACTGATATTTCCTTATCGTGACTTAAATTACATTCAGCTCAAATTTCATCTGCTGTCAGCATTCTATTTCACTTGCCTTTTAGCACTATAGTGTTACCCTCATTTTTATTTGTAACTGCAGGTCTCCCACTTCTTTTTCTGTCCCAATTTGTCCCAGTCTCCCTTAATCTCTGTATGGCATCAGAAACTGTTGTCCTGGGAATCTTAAGCTTCTTTGATATTTGTTGAATTGAATAACTTTCATTTCAAAGGGTATTTACTGCTGATTGATTTGCAATAAATAATGTCTGCCTATGGTCCATATCCTGGAATTAAATACATTTCTTTTGCTTAATTTTGTGAAATATTACAAAATGGCTTAAATTTTGGAAACACCTACAATGTTGGATTTGATTCTATATATCATGTAATAATCATGTAACTTAAAATACACATTCACTCCCCTTTTACACACACATAGAAATGACTACTGTTACGAGCTGCTCTTAGATGGACAAAGTGTTTCACAATAACTGAGAATATTGTCAGCAAGATTATTCTCACTCTGCACCTGTACACTACTGACTAAGCTTAAGTGGCATATATAACAGCATGAAGTGCCAATATCTGTTTACTACACTGACACATGTTTATAAACTTGTGATCAGATATGCTTGTGTAATATCTCCAAATAGGAGTTGTTAATCAAGTTAAATGCTGAATTGCATCACTTTCACTGGGTGTCTGGAAACTTTTGAGCGGCAGTGTATGTTCATAGGAACATTTATTCCAGTTTTAAACAATCCCAACATATTGCATCTGTTGCAATATCAGACACCTTTTTTAAACATCCTCTACATGTTAAATTGTAAAGCATGTTAGAGAGCTTTTCAGAAAGTGCTTACAGTATGCTAAACAAATACTCAAAAGTTGCCAGACAAAAAAAGCAATTAGAATTACATAACTTTTTTAATTCATAATAAATTGTAATAATTGAATTTTAGTGTTAAATATTTCACCTATATTATTCTTGTCACATTACCTGATAATATAGTAACTATCTGCTACCCTGCGGTTTATGATTTCATATGCATACGGCTTTCAATGTGAAAGCATGCTGAACCCATTACCCAGAGGCCCATGGTTCCAAACCATGCTCTGCTACCATTTCCTTATTGAACTATATTTCTTTCGGTATGAATAAATTATGCAATAATAGTAAGAAACTAATTATATCATGCTATCTTTTGCTAGCCGACAACTGCAAACTCTTGGCATCTCTCCCCAACAGGCATCTTCCCCAATCAACTCTATAAGAATATTTAACACTACTTGCTAGATGAGTAACAATCAAGGAGCTGAGGAGCAACAGTCACCCCTCCAGGGAGCCCATTGATCAGTGCCTCAATCGCCTCCTCAATCTGTTGGACCTTATTCTCGTCAAGTTGTTCATTCAGGTAGCCCTCAGCAACAATGGCCACCTTAATTCCTACCTTGGCGATCTTTGTGTAGTCCACATTAGGTCTTCTGTGGACTGCTTGACATCTCCAGGTGTGCACCCAGATAAGGGGGGTGAGTGAGTGAGTATTATTTAAGGGCCCGTCAACAGCTAGGTCATTAGGGCCCTAAGTCCAAAGAATAAAACAAGCCAACAATAAAACCTCACCCTAAAAAGCTAAAAGGTGAAAGTTAAAATAACTAAAAAAAAGTTAAAATGTCTAAAACCGAGAGCTAAAACAGTTTAAAGTTAAACAACTGGTAAAAACGTAAATTTCTAAAACCTAAAACTGATAAAATCTTTAAAAGGTAAAAAACAGAATAACATCCAAAGTAAAAACAACTAAAAGTCAATATCCGCCAAGATAAAAGCACCTTAAACTTGCTTGCAAAAATCAATCTTGGCAACAAACCGCAGTGCTGTATTGACAGCTACTGCGTCGTTGCCTAAAACAGAGCACAGTGTAAGGCCCAGGCCAAGGGACTGACGCTCACGACCGTATTGCGGACAATCAAGAAGGACATGTGCGACAGAGAGTGGAACATTGCACGTCGCACAGACAGGCTCCGGATCACCACGCAAAAGATGTCCGTGCGTGGCTCGAGTGTGGCCTATCCTCAGGCGGGTTAAAATCACCTCCTCACGCCTGGAATCCCTGCAGCTGGTCTGCCAGGGTTGTAGTGTCCTTTATTGTCCGTAACTGAGTGCCAGCTAACGCTTCCCAAGATTGCTGCCAGTGAGTAAATAGATGGCGGCGAAAATATTTCTGCACATCTACATAGGGTAGCGTGCGAGTGGAATATTCCGGAAGGCGGCATGCAGACTTTGCAGCCGCATCCGCCGCCTCGTTGCCCGGAATACCCACATGGCTTGGGATCCATGTAAAAACAAACTGGTATCCGCGAGACAGTAGTTGCGAGATCAACGTCTGAATTTTAATAATCAATGCCGAGGTGCCGATAAACTGTTGCAGGCCCTGGAGGGCGCTAAAAGAGTCGGAACAGATAATAAAACTTCCAGGACCTGAACTGGAGATAAAAAGCAGAAAATAAAATATGGCAAACAGCTCGGCGGTAAATACTGAACTGGCGTCTGGAAGGCGGTACTTGCGAACGTCGCCATGGTATACAAAAGCGGAACCCGTCGCACTACTCATCTGTGAGCCATCAGTAAATACCGGAGTATAAGTCCGGTATCGGCCCAGAAATGCGGTGAAAAGTTTGTGGAACACCGAGTGAGGGGTAGCTAACTTCGCACAGCTCGACAGCTCCAGGTCAAAGCGTGCACGCTGGAGCTGCCATGGAGGGCATCGGCCATGCGAATGCCGCTCTACAGCTGGCAAGCGTAGATCGTGTGCGGTCAGCAGTTCTCGAAACCTGATGCCGCTTTGACGGGAGATAGTTGTATTCCGCGTATAACGGTACACTAGGTCTGGACGCAATACAGGTGGAAACGAAGGATGACCTGGATGAGCGGCCAACCTTGCCACGTAGGAACATAGCAATAACGAGCGTCGGACAGACAGTGGGGATTCGCCAGAATCAGCATACAGACAGTCCACTCTACTTGTAGGGAAAGCCCCAGCAGCGAGACGGATACCAGTGTGATGTATTGTATCTAAAAGGCGGAGTTTAGAGGCGGATGCGGATGCCGGATAAAACAGCCGTAGTCTAATTTGGACCGGACCAGTGAGCGATACAACCTCAACATGACCGTGCGATCGCCGCCCCAAGATACCCCAGATAAAACCCGGAGTACCCGAAGCGAACGATCGCAGGAAGCACGCAGATAACGAATATGGTGCTCCCATGTAAGTTTAGTGTCGAGGTGTAAGCCCAAGAACTTCAGGTGCGGAACAAATGGAAGACGCGTGCCACGCAAATAAAGATCAGGGGCCGGGTGTACGCCACGAAGTCGATGGAAGTGGACACACTGTGTTTTCGTAGGGGAGAACTGAAAGCCGGTGCGAAATGCCCACTCGGCGATGGATGTTATAGCTAGCTGCAGTTGACGCTCGATGTGCTCTAAACTATGAGAGCGATAGTATATCGCAAAGTCGTCAACATACAGTGTCATTGGTATTCCGCTACGAACAACACTGGCAATGCCGTTGATGGCCACGGCGAAAAGTGTTACACTCAGAATCGACCCCTGGGGTACACAATTCTACTGGATTCGTTCTTGTGAAAGCGTATGGCCAATGCGGACACGAAATCGGCGAAGTTGTAAAAAATTAAAAACAAAGAGAGCTAGATGGCCACGTAAACCGTAGTCGTGTAAACTACGGAGGATACCATAACGCCATGTAGTGTCGTAGGCCTTCTGCAGGTCGAAGAAGACCCCCACGACATGCTGCTTCATGAGAAAGGCATTCTGGATGTAGGCCTCCATGCGAGTAAGGTTGTCGACACTCGAGCGATGACGACGAAAGCCGCACTGAACGTTGCTCAGCAGGTTATTCGTCTCTAGCCACCACACTAAGCGAGTGTTAATCATTCGTTCTAAGGTCTTACAAACGACACTCGTCATGCAGATAGGACGATAGCTAGAGGGAAGTGTCCGGTCCTTCCCGGGCCGAGGGATAGGGATGACAGCACCCTCGCGCCAGGAAGAAGGGAAAACCTGCTGAAGCCAGATGCGGTTGTATATGTTCAGCAGGAAGGTCAAAGCCTCAGGTGGAAGATGAAGCAGCATTTGTCGGTGAATGTCATCAGGCCCAGGAGAAGAGTCCTTCGCGAGAGACAAAGCATGGGCTAGCTCCGCCTCCGTAAAACGAGCGTTGTACGGTTCACTAGTCACTTTTAAAATTGAGGACTACCCGCTCCACAGATTCCTTGACGGGTAAAAAGGTAGTATGGTAGCTTTGGGTTTGGCTATCAACAGCGAAAGCGTCTGCGAGGGCGTCAGCGATATCCTACTCGTGGGTGTAAGAGCGTCCCTGTACGGCAAGACTGGGTATTATCGTCCGGCGACACTTGCCGTACATTCGCCGAACAGCAGTCCACGCTTGTGTTGCAGAGCTGCGACGGGAGAGGGAAGAGACGTAAGATTCCCAGGAGCTAAGTTTTGCACTACGGAGTACAAAACGTGCCCTCGCACGAGCTGTTTAAAAGATATAAAATTGGTCTCCGTAGGATGCAGGTGGAAAGCACGCAGAGCACGCCTACGAGCTTGATAGCCAAGCGGCATTCCTCGGTCCACCACGGTACGGGAACGTGTCGTGGCGTAGAGGAACTTCGAGGAACGCTGGAATCTGCCGCGAGCAAGATAGAGCAGGTAAAATACTCCACCATTTCATCAATGGTGTCAAAGCCATTGTCGTGTATGTGAATGAGGGATCGAAATTTCTCCCAATCAGCCTTGGAAATAATCCAGTGAGGGTGTCGTGTTGGCACAGGATGGTGGACGGATAGGTGAATGTTAATGGGATAATGATCACTGCCATATAAGTCGGAGAGAACCGACCAATCAAGAATAGGTACTAGGGATGGGCCACAAAAGGAAACGTCTATGGCGGACTGTGTAGCGTAGGGAGATGATATGAAGGTAGGGACACCAGTATTTAACAAAAGTAAGCCGGACATATCGCACACGTCTGCTACAAGGCAACCACGAGCATCGTCAGTGTCGGAGCCCCAAAGGGTATTTTTGGCATTCAGATCGCCCAGAAAGAAGATCGGTGGTGGAATCTGTGCCAAGAGAGCCCGAAGATCGTTTTGTTGTACGACACTGACCGGTGGCAGACAGACGTTACAAATAGACAGACTCAGACCCTGCAACTGGACGCGGACTGCTACAGCTTGCAGCGGCGAGTTAAGCGGGATGCTTGTGGCAGAGATGTTATGTGCCACCAGAGTGGCAACACCACCGCTTGCGCGCCGATCAGCTGCAGAGTCATGTCTAAATGCCGAAAAACCACGGAGATGTAATGCGTGGTGAGGCTTCAAGTGGGTTTCTTGTAGACAGACAATTGATGGAGTTCTTTGAAAGACTAAGTGCTGTATGTCCGGAGAACGTGCCCGGAACCCATTAACATTCCACTGGATTATTTCCATATTAAAAAGAGATTAGTGGCCAGTATTTATCTTTATCTTCTTCTTTCGTTTTATCTTGGCGCACTTGGGACCAATGAAGTGACTTTCCCCATCCTCTGGCGACTCCTCCGATGTTTGGGAGTCCGAAAATCCCCTACGGCTCGCAGAGCGGGAGCGGGACTTCATTGAGGACGTGGAACTGCTGGCTCGAACAACGTGCCTGGCTCGAGGTTTGTCCACAGAAGTGGTGGCACATGGGGACGGTTCGAGAGCTGGAGTCTGCACTGCGATAGATGTAGTCGCAGGAGGATTAGGGCGACGCTGTGGAGGAGTGCTCGCTGACCAGTCGGTTTGTGTGCCAACGTCCGATACAGGTGCGTGTTGCAGGCCCCCAGTGGTCACAGGAGGGCGGCGGGCAGCAGACGCATACCCGGTGGTGTTCGCAGGTTTTAGCTGTTCGAAGCGCCGCCGCGCTTCCAGAAACGTTAGGTGTTCCTTAACTCGTAACTCCTGGATACTCTTTTCATCAGAAAACTGTGGGCACTGACGCGAGCTAGAAGGATGTTTCCCTCCACAGTTCACGCAGCAGGGGTCCCGTGTACAGGCGGTGTCTTCATGTGCTGCGAACCCGCATCGTTCACAAACAGCAGGATGCGTGCACGAGCTCCTTGTATGTCCGAACCTCTGACACTGGAAGCAACGCATGGGGTTCGGTACATACGGACGTACAGCGGCACGCTCATAACCGCAGTAGATATATTCTGGCAAGGTAGTGCCCTTGAACGTAAGAAACACCGTTCGTAAGGCGATCTCCTTGCCATCCTGCTTTCGTGACAGACGGTACGCTTGACACACTCTTTGGTCCGAGAGACAGGTGACAATTTCCTCATTAGAGAGGCCGTCCAAGCTAGAGGTGGTAACAACTCCCCGACATGAATTAAGCGACTTGTGTGGGGCTACCCGCACGGGATAGGATCCCAACAAATGCGCTTTAAGGAGCTTCTGCGACTGATCTGAGTTAGTCGTCTCCAATAGCAGCGTACCGTCTCTAAGGCGTGTTGCGTTCTTGACTGGTCCACAAATCCGATCCACTTCCTTCTTTATATAAAACGGGCTAATGTCCTTCATCGATTTTCCATCACTTGCCAAGGTCATAACCAAGAAAACATCAGTAAAATGGGTTTTGCGCGGATACATGATTGGTTTGGACCCCCTTCCGGAACCGTCGGCGTCAGCCTGCCATCCGGGGGTCAAAGGATAAAAGACACCAAAATCTCCACGATCTGTGCCGCCATGGAGACCCCTCCATGACTGATCTCAAAGCGTACTTCAGAGGGACTACCCTCCGATCACCGCTGCTTGTCCACATGAGTAAACCGTTCACCACGTGACACCCCGGCTTTATGCCCCCACCACAGGAATAACCGCCTGTGGCTACCCGCTTTAGGCCACGCTGCCTCAACGGAGTCAGCGTGGATTCAGGGGACTTCGGGTTGATTACACCGGGGCTCCGTCAGCGGTAACACGTCCGGCCGGTGATACTAACCCAACGGCACGCGGCCGTCGGGAGATTAACACCGGCCGTGCCCTCAAGGAGCTACGTGGGTGTACTTGACGTGTGGACGGGCTCCGCACCTAAGGCTACACATGGGGGCAGTAGGAAGGGTTCGCCCAACCTTCGCGCTTGAGACCTCCGAAGAGCACACAAGTCGGGGGCCGCGCTGAAAACCGTGGGACAGAACCACGGAGATAGGAAAGATCCCTGCTGGTGAGACAGGAGTTATAAAATTAAGGCCTTACTAACTAATAATCTTAATAAACCTAGAAGAGGAAGAGGGTGATATAAAAAGCAACATAAAACGCTGCACGTGGCACAGTTAATGAATATGAAGCGGTGAAATGATGGTGAGGAGCTCGGGGCCCCGGGTGCGCCTAACCCGGACCTACCGTAGTAGGTCCCCCTGGGGGAGTTTGATTTCGGAGTCCTCTTCTCCTAGATGAATCGTCAACCAAGACTAACGAGCCCTCATCTACCCGTTTGGAATGTTCTTAGCTTCCCCTCACCTCTTGCCTACCAGTGGTCACAAAGACACACTTAGTAGGCCGTCTGGATCGGGTACTGAGCCCCTCCGCCACGGCAAGGCGACACTCCTTCGGAGGCTTGATGGAAATGAAGTTGATCCAGGCTATCACATCATGACTGACGAAGAAATTGTGGAAAGTGTAAGCAATGCAAGGGACACCAGTAGCAAATCTGAGGCTGAGGATGTGGATTTCGGAAAGTCGAAAGTGAAATTGAGGTTAAACAGCATCTGAATTGTGTATCAGACTTTGTTGAGAATACTGACAATAAAGAGAATTCCACATACTAACATCATATGAGGAGTCTTTGTGATCTCATTGTGAAAGAGATGTGTGATAAACCACAAAAGAAAATTGATAGTTTCTTCAAACCAAACAAATAAAGAATTTGTAATTAAAATCAGGTGAGCCTATTGTATCTTATGTTCTAATAAAATTATACAGTACATACTCTAATTTCATTCACAATTTTTCTCTGTGGGTTTATTTCACTTAATCTGGACTTTTGACAATTTGGACAACATTAAGCCCCAATTGGTCCGGATTAACAAGGTTTTATTGTATTGTAAAACTAACACAAATAACAAGGAATGTCTCCGAAATGGTTCACTGTACAAAAAATTTATTTGGTCATAAATTGTGTGTTTTAGCAAGATCTACATTTTTTGTACAGTTAGATTTGGTCTATCTCGTACTGTTTACAGTTATGCAAAAGTCATCCAGAGTATTAGACTACATAGAATAGCCAGAAAATTCAAAATATACATTTCATTTGCCATAAAAATATCGGAAACATATGGCATTTTAATCAAAAGTTGTTAGAGCCATTTTTGAGAAAATCAAAATTTTTGAAAAATTTTCCTTGTAAAGGGTAGTTTAGGGTGGAGGAATTTTCTTAAAAATCGTTGTGTCACATCTTTGAAGCATATTAAACTTAAGTACCCACTTTGGTTTTTAATCAACCTTTTGTTTTTGCGTTATGCTGTTGACAGACACACACATGCACAGATCTTTTTCTAAAAATCTGATGTGTTGCACTTGCATGACTCTCTCTACTCTTGTACTAACCATTCTTACAAACTCATATTTCCATATCTTCATGTTAGTTGAGATAAACTTTGCAGAATTCATCTTATTGCTAATTTCCTTGTAGGTGTATGGGGAATATGGGTACACAGTAGGCTTTGAGCGATAGTCAAATCTTTTAAAGCTTAGAGATTCCATTCTCTTTGCACGGCTCAGATATAAAAAATGAGTAACGATCCTCCATTTGATAAAAGTTTAAGTATTCCAAAACTCACACAAATAACAAGGAATATCTCCGAAATGGTTCACTCTACAAACAAATTTATTTAGACATAAATTTTGTTTTAGCAAGATCTACATTTTTTATATAGTAGGAAATTTGGTCTATCTTTTACGATTTACCAGTTATGCAGAAAGTCATCCAAAGTAATAGATTACATAGGCTATAGCCAGAAAATTCAAAATATACATTTTGATAGCCATAAAAATTATCTCAAACATGTGGCATTTTAATAAAAGTCGTTAGAGCCATTTTTGAGGAAATCAAAATTTTTGAAAAATTTTCCATGTAAAGGGTAGTTTAGGGTGGAGGAATTTTCTTCAAAATCCTTGTATCGCATCATTAAAAGATAATATTAAACTTAAATACCAATCTTGGTCTTTAACCGACTTTGTTTTCGAGTTATTCTGTTCTCATACAGCCACACACATGCACACGCGAGACCTTTTTCTAAAAATACTTTTTTTTTTATTCAGGGGGCCTCAAAACATATATTTCTGGAGAAATCTCTTAACAACAAATTTTTGGGTGGAATATATTACTGCCTCTACTTACTATACGTAGTAGAGAAAGTAAAAATGAACACTGTGGTTTGAGTCGCTTGTAGTTGCTATATTTGGTGCCATCTTAATACAGTATTCAGTTTCAGTGTAGATGTTCTGTAGAACCTTTATAAGCTTATCAGTTATTCCTTTTCCCTAATGTTTGGCCCATAATGCTTCCCAATTTTATCGGACACTCTCAAAATCTACAAATAACATGTATAAATTTCCTCTCTTATGATCTAAATATTTGTCTATCATTATTTTTGTCATAAAAATGTTATCCACCATTCTCCCATGTTTTC
This sequence comes from Tenodera sinensis, assembly GCA_030765045.1. Taxonomy (NCBI): domain Eukaryota; kingdom Metazoa; phylum Arthropoda; class Insecta; order Mantodea; family Mantidae; genus Tenodera; species Tenodera sinensis. The sequence goes on from CM060964.1 coordinate 169,347,408, forward strand.
TAAACCCTGATAGAAACTTAGATAATTTGTTTCCTTTTTCAACCCATATTTGAAGTGTTTCTGCCAGTACTCCAGTCTTTCCTGACGTGTATAATAGATTAATTCTTCTATAATTTGCTGGTTCATTGATGTCTCCCTTTCCTGTGTATATTGACACCATAATTGCTATTCCCTATCCTTTTATGCTCTTACCCTCTTCAAATATCATACTGAATTTCTGCACCAATATACTCGGCCTGCTTTCACTAAGACTCCATTCTCTGCAGGATTGATATGCCATCAATGCCACAAGCTTTATTTCCTTTTATGTTTATTATTTGCTCCCTTATTTTGTTAATGTCAAATCTTAGCAGCAAAATGAGCTAGCGCCTTCCTCCTTGAGTAAAGAAACATGACTGTGTTTGTTGGAGACTAAGTAACAGTGGAAAAATGAGCATGGCAATTTTGTTGCTGATGAGGGTAGGTGTGTTCGCTGCTAATGAGGGCAGGTCTTTGGCACTTGCCAACATTTTTGCAACATGTTTTATGAGTAACGATTCTAAATTTTGTGTCTACATTCTGGTTTTTGGTGATACAAAGACAGAAGTATTGTAACTTATAATTAGAGAGCACAGATGGGGTATCATTTGAGGGAAGACAGGTTAACAGAACTACAAGCATTGATGAGTGAACAACATCAGGGGCGGGGTGTTGTGTCTGTACAGTCACTGTCTGCACACAACCACCACAAGCTGACGTAATGTTGTTATATTTCTTGGATTGTCTTTTTAATTGTGTGCCAAACTAACAGTGAGCTATACTAAAAGCATCGAAAGTGTGTCATTTGCAATTGCAGTCATTTGTAAAAGAGTTTGGACCAGAACAGTTATCTACTGATGGCGAAAAACTTACAAGGTATGTAAAGTGGATCTAAAGGGAAGTAAGCACCATGTACAAAAACATGTAAATTTGAAATAACACAGGAATCATGCCAAATTGTTATGCTCGAATGAATTGCAGACTATTGCCAGTAATTCAGGTGCAACAGGCACTTTCTTCCAAGATATGTGACATATGTTAGTGAGGGCAAACATTCCTCTAGAAAAATCAACATCCTTGTGTTAGAAAGTTTTTTAGAAAAGTATACTGGTAGAATCAGTGTCCTGAGTATCTACACTATCTATGTATGGGCTATTTAATACACTATTGTATACACAGCATTGGAGAAACGTTAAGTGATGGAAAGATATGAGTGTCTGTAGATGAAACAAAAGATCTGCAACAAGTCCATTGCTACTGTTATTATTAGGGCACTTCAACCTGTAGACAAAGGAAAACCATCTTTTGACTTCAGAAGAGCTTGAGCAAGTCAGTAGCATAAATATAGTAAATTTGTTTCTGAAATATATGAGAATATTATGGCCAAGTCAGTAGTGTAAATATAGTAAATTTGTTTCTGAAATACATGAGAATATTATGGCCAGATGAGATAAAATCAGAAAACGTTCTTCTGTTTGTGTTCGATAGTGGAACTTATTAGTATATGATGAAAGCAGCAAAGGTGATTCAGTAATATTGTCCTAGGATGATTCATTTAACTCATTTAGTTCATGGGCTACATTGTGTAGTGGAAGAGGTTAGAAACAGTTATGAAAAAGTAGTTAAAGTTGATAACTATTTATCTAATGTGAAAAGGATGCTTTTGATGGCTGCTCGCCAGGTAAAGACATTTCACGAAATGGCTCTACACTTTGTTACCACCAGAGGCCTGTATCACTTGACAGGATACTTGGTTCGATGCAGTTGTGCACCATTCTCAGCATTACCAACATGTTACCAATATAATTATAGTGCTAGATACTAGTAAGCAGCAGACAATTAAAGTGGTCCAAACATTAATCTCCCCAGTTAAAGGAAGATCTTAAATTTATGTGTACTAATTATAATACCATTTCCAAGGCTGAGCTGGAAGCACATTGACAATAAGGTTGATAAAGCTCACAAATCCTTGTGGGCCAGTCGTAGGGCTGCTGGTGGGACGTGGGGCCTGAGGCCTAAGGTGGCCTATTGGCTCTATGTCTCTGTCATCAGGCCCTCCATTACCTTTGCAGCATTAGTCTGGTGGCCAGGCTCTGAACATAGGGCTTCGGCTGACAGACTAAATAGTATACAAAGACTAGCGTGCCTTGGGTTAATGGGGGCTATGCACACTTCACCGCTCAGCGCATTAGGGGCACTTTTGGGTCACCCTCCTTTGACTTTGTTTGTCAAGGAGGTTGCGAGGGTGGGTACATATCACCTCTGGACTTTGGGGGGGTGGTCATTTAAACAACCTTTGGGTGGCCATTCCACCATCCTTACCCAGGCTGATGCATCAAGGTCCATCACTAGTATGATTGGGGACCTGATGAAGCCTAAGTTTAATCTAGACTTTAAATACTCCATGGTTGTCCCAACCAGGGAGGAGTGGATCAGTGGCAGTCCTTGCATCTCGTGTGGTGGGTCTGTCTGTATGTCTGTCTGTCACGGATGGAGCCGAGGACACATGCAGGAATTTGGGGACCTGGCATACAGGAATCATTTTCCCTAGGCACATATGCTACTGTTTTACAGGCCGAGGTATTTACCATATTGGCCTGTGCTATATATATCAAAGATTCAACCGGCTATAGAGGAAGGATTTCTAACTGTTCCGATAGCCAGTCTGCTATAAGGGCTCTCTACACAGTCAGGACCACTTCCAAGTTGGTCTGGCAGTGTCAGAGGGCTCTGGATGAACTCTGTGACCGAGGGACAGTAACCTTAATTTGGGTGCCTGGACATTCGGGAATTGAAGGTAATGAAAAAGCTAATGTACTGGCAAGACAAGGATCTGCCAATGATTTTATTGGCCCTTGAACCTTGTTTAGGGATCTCGCCATGTAGTGTAAAGCTAGATCTTTCCATATGGATAGACAAGCTACACTCCGATGTATGAAAGAGAGACACTAGGGCTAGGCAGGTACATGAATTATGTGGGCTTCATAGCTGCAGATACAAAAAGGTCTTGGTCAAACTTGACCATGAGGATTGTAGGAGGATTGTGGGCATTCTTACTGGCCACAACACCCTACAAAGACATCTGCGCATAAGTGCAGCGAGGTCGAAAACCTCTGCGCATATCCTATGCAGCTGTCCTGCGTTTGTAAAGCTTAGGCATCGACTCTTGGAATCTTTCTTTTTGATCCCAGAAGATATTAAGACAGCTAACAATTGGTCCCTCAGTGCTTTTGTGAAAGCTACGGGGCTAATGTAGAGCACTCTAGATAAGGGGCACAAAGGGTCTAATAAAAAGACCAATTTGCGGGGCTCTTATAAAGGGTCCACCCAGTTTATAATCATCATAGGTGAGAGGGGGTTGCGCTGCCCTGGTCAATGAGCGGGAGGTGATTTGTGAAAAAGGCAACTTATGCCCTTACCGCATGCAAGTGTAAGACTCCTACCAGTCGAGAAAACACTGCGGCCGGTGACAAACATGCCCTGAAACAGCAGGCCCAATCAGAACCCACTGAATGCCTAGGGCGTTGTCTTCACCTATTACCTAAAGTATTGTTTGTGCTGTTCGGCATCGTCAATTTGGTGAAATATGTTTCATGTCCATTGTATCGCCTGGTCGTCTGGAATGCACACTTGGCGGGCAGTCTGCCTGAAATGCAGGTGCGAGTGAGTGCCACTCCCAGGGGGGTCCCTCTTCCCCCTGAGGCCGCCTTATAAATATGGACTTGAGGGTTACTGCCTAACTAAGGTGTGTGTGTGTGTATGTGTGACACATGTGAATAACCCGTAAAGCCTTGACTAAAAACACACATTTGATCTTATCATTGGCACTGCAGTTTCTTTGCATCTGATGTGCAGGTGCATTATCTAATAGGATTACGGCTTTCACATCATTTTGGTTTTTATTTTTGGTGCCTTCTTATTACAGGTACAGCATGGTTGTGAAACCAATCATAGGTGATGTCTGCTGTAAACCACGGATCTTTTTAATTGTAGTAATGCACAGGCAATATGGAACTTACATTCTTAATAGCCCTTGGTTTACTTTTACTTATGACAACTGGCTTTAAAATATGGCTTCCATTTGCATTAGCACATAATAATGTAGAAACGCATTCTTTGCAAATTTTTCATCCAGGCATATTTTATAAGGTTTTGAAAGCTTGCGTGTTCTAGGGCAAGGCATGCCAAAATAGACCTGTCTCATCAGCATTATACACTTTAGACAAATGTAACTTTTCTTCTTGAATGATAGATTCTAGTTTTTTTCCAAATGGGTCAACAGCTGGAGTATCAGCACTTAAGCTCTGTCCACACATTTTTTATGACACTTGTGGAATCTGTATAACCAGCTCGAACTAGCCGAAAATCAGTTGATACCAAGTTGTTTTGCAAGACATCTGGCAGCAGCTTGAATTTCAACACCTCTCACTGCAATTCCGCTTGCAGGAAATTGTTTTGTATCACTTGTGTGTCACGTCTTTTAACTTTTGTTCAGCCGACTGCCGCATTTGTTTAACCTGACAATTTTCCTCATTCAAATCACATTTAATCAAAGCTGATAAGAGTTCTCCCTTTTTCTTTTTTTACATCCAAAACTGTTTCGCGATTCCATATTCTGCATATACACACACGCAACAGTGGCACCATTTTCAAGGTTTTCGATAATTTTCAGTTCCTCATGCATTGTAAGCGATTTATGCTTACATTTCCCCAATGATATTGTAGGTTTTCTAAACGACATTATGTACTCCATTTGTTTCTTTAGCTTAATGACTGAGAAAGGCAAGTGTTAAACTGACAAGAGTTGCAAGCCCTATCGCAGGTACAGCGAGGGTGTGGAAAGGAGGGCAGACTAATGTACCATTGTCACTAATGTATTCCTAAGAAATTCCTACTGTACAGTCTGTGGAAAACTAAAATGGACAATTTCCTTAAGTTTGTCTTAGTCCAGTACAATAGTAAGTTAGTAATTCGCAGATTCAGATTTTTTTAAGGATGCTTGTCCAGATTAAGCGAAATTTAGTTTAAAGGGGTCCAGGTTAACAAGGTTTTACTGTAATTATTCAAAGCAAACAGAATTTCAAAGCTTTAAAAGATTTAATTATCGCTCAAAGCCTACTATATACCCACATTTCCCTTGTACCTACAAGAAAATGAGAAATAAGATAATTTCTGCAAATGTTTATCTCGACTAACATGAACAAGATACAGGAATAAGAGTTTGTAAGAATAGTTGGTACAAGAGTAGAGAAAGTCATGTGAGTGCAACACATCACATTTTTATTTGTTCCTTCGATGGCCATGTGCGACGTCACCACTAATGAGCCTTATTTTGCAACAAGTTGTAGAATTATTACATAGAGAGCACCCACGTCAAATGTTACAGCAGTGCTTAGTTCGACTACAGAGGCCTACATTTGGTGGTTGCAAAGCTTCTCGTAGAGTGCACAACACTAGTTTCTTCTAGTTGTTTATTGGGAGACTTTCTGACAGCGAAATTGAGAACTTAAGGACATGTGTGTACATATTAGGACAGTGGCTTGGTCATCAGTAAAGTTTTAAAAAGATTTACTGGGTACAGTCTGGAGAGACTTCAATGAATATGCATTACATAGATAACTTAATGGATTAGATTTCCCTAATTAAAACAGAACCATACATGAAAAATATATTAAAAACTTAAGCACTGTTTAGAAGGGGGTGTTTTTAACTAAGGATTTGTTCTTTTTCCGTATTGAGACACATTTTGACAGTAAGGAATGAACTTATTTTTGGTTAGACATCTCAAAGATACAAAATACCTGTGTATATCTCTGTGTCATTTATGTACGCCATGCCTTAATAAAGTACCGCAAAGTAATCATGTTTACCATTTAACATTTATCTTAGAAATGTACGAGCCGTCTCTTGGAATTCTTCATACCTATTCAGAAAATCATTAACGCAGCAGTTCATATTGTACTGATATCCCCCAACTCATTCAGCACTCCAGTTCAAAAATAGCAGTCCAACATTGTAGCCACGGTGGTGTAGTGTCAGCTTCATATTGCCTTATAGCAGCGACGGTATGCTGCATCATACTCAAAGCTCTGAAGGCCTATTTGCATATCATGTGGACAGGTTCAAAGGACACTCTAATGGTATAGTTGTAAATATTCCACTAACAGTCACCACAGAATAGCTCTAAGTGAAAAATACATTAGAAATTGCACATGATACCAGCCACTGATTCATCTGCTGAGATTGATAGAACTACACATATTGTTGGATGGCACAAAGCAGAGGAGCATGTCTAGGTAACTGTAGACCCGCTTCAAAGAGTGACATCGTAAATTGGAAAGTGAAAGCACAAATAAAACTGAACACTGTGTATAATAGGTCTTAGACAAGGACATATATCAACAATTAACAACACCGAGAATCCAGGTTTATTATATGCCAATGATTTAGCAGTGAGATCAGTGACAAGTATTGGTCTTGTTGGTACACCCGTAATTTATATTTAATGGTGCAAAAAGAGTTTGTTTTGTTACTATTCGAAACAAGCCTGTAAAATCAAGTTTACATAATACTGAAATAACTATACGGAAAACTTTCTTTAATAAGAAACCCTTACATTTTGGTGACCCCAAGAAAGAAGAACAAAACACATGGCAATGGAAAATCCTATGAGTTAACATGGAACCCGACACAGTTGCATAACAACAGCAACAGATGTTACTTTCAAAGCCTAATAAGTCTAAACATACACTATCAAAGCCAATATTCACTCCAAAGGATCTAGAGTTCATCCTGGTGTTCATTCAAAACACCTCAGGACCCTTTAAGCATTGTTAAAAGATTCAACTACTGTTTTATTTGCCTCAGGAAGAAAATGTACAAACTAACCTACACTTTATCTTAAAATCATATAACCACAAAACTGTTTATATGTAATTGCTCACATCTGAGTCCCTGCATCTTCTATCAATTTTTAGTTTCACTACTACTACCACCATATAGAGAGTAGAGGAAGTAATGCATTCCACTCAAAAATTCAATATCAAGAGTTCACCTAAAATGCAAATTTTGCAGTAGCATAGTGTGAAATTAAAAAATGGGAATGCTATAACTAGGGGCACTCTTTTTTCACATTAACAAGATGACAGACATATTAAAATGATTTTCCATTATCTTTCCGAATTATGTGACGATCAATAAATCAATATTATTGTTTTAGCAAATTTTAGCAATGAATGCAGATTGAAGCAAAATTGCCTTATTTTACAAAAAGCATAAAATACCAGTGATTTTGAATATAAAAATTAGTTCTCACTTTATTTTAAGTTCATTCCTGTGAATTGTTAAATTACAAAAAAAAAAAAATAAAAAAAAATAAAATAAAAAATAAAAAAAAAAATAAAACTCTCAATTACAAAAATATTGAAGCAGTGGCTGATGATTAAAAACGGTTTAACGTACTTGGAAGTTGACCATTTTGTCATTAGTAAAGTGATGGTCTGGACAGATTAGCATTCTTGGCAAGTGATCCTTTTCACCTGACCATAGTGAGCCTGAAGAGATGGCCCTGGGTTAGGAAGTAGAAACAGGTAGGGAATTCTTGAAAAACTAAATGCTTTGCACTTAGGCTTTTCATTGTTTCCTTTAAATATTACTTCTTAAGAGTACTATAGTACCAATAAGAAATAAAATTAAAGTAACACTACTGTTTTGTAGTTATTGTAGTTTCCATAATACACACCTTTCATTCTAAACTTTAATACATTAAAATGTATTTTAAATACATCTAATAAAAATATACAACTACCAAAAAACATATATGGTGGTATTTTGCTATTTTAAAGCATAAACAAACATTGCTCTCAAAATGGAAAAGAAAGGGAAAAAATCTTACCCATCTCCGGGTTTGAACTCGATTTCTGGGATTCATTAGGTCTACAGTCAGTAGTCATAACCATGCGGCCAAAGGACACAGAACTCTCCTGTATTTCTGTAGCTGCTTACCAGGACCTGTTATCCATTGCAGTGGCGTGCAGCCACATGTTAAGTCTCCAATTTAAGCACTTTTGGTACCGTTACAATTTAGAAATGCTTCCTCAGAGAGACAGCAGACAGGCTTTACTAAGTCCCTAATAAGTACTATTTTGATTCCTGTGGATAATATTGACATATTTCTTTCTGTTAATGATTTACTGGCCACAATCTCTAATTACTTTGAATAAGTATAACTTATTAACTTGACTTCGTAGACCATTGGTTTCCTGTCTCAAATTGATTGTTTATGAAACTTCTATTACCAGTAAAATTCGTGTTGTGTTATTCATTTACACCCTGTATATAAAATACAAGCCATATAGTGCAATAAAACAAAAACAAACTCATTTCCCAAAATTCGAAAAAAAGAATGAGGGAAAACATCTAAGCTGGTGCGGTATGTCACTCATTCTTATGATATAAATATCACACGCACTTTGAGCTTATGTACAATTTCATTTGCAAAGAAACACAATTGACAGTACCTCAACAATACTATGGAGCCAGAACTGTGCTTTAACATATGGCTAAAATGCTAGCGTATACAGATGGGTATGTGAGGGGCTTGCAGAGGTGAGAGGGGCAGGCAGGAGGTAGGCAAGGGGTTTGCAGAGAGGCTGTCCTAGCCATAGCACATGCAGGCAGTCAAATGCTAACTCATCTCAGCGTAAACCACTGTTTTAGAACAGAACGGATTGACTTGTAAATTTTGTGTTTACTATTTTAGCTAAATATAGCTGCTCAACAGTATGATCTGCCAAAAACTCAGTGCTAAATGACTGTATAAAATAATTGTCCTGCATTAAAACCATTACAAAACAAAATAAATATAAAACAATTAAACATAGAAAAATAAGGGAATGCTCAGCATACTAGCATCCCCCAAAGCTACACCCCTGACATTTTGAGACTTCTGAATCAAAAAAAATAAATGAGTGTGCACATGCATGTGTGAGAGAAAGAGTGTGCATGCATGTATTAGGGAGCAAGAGAAAAAGAGAGAGAGGGAGGGAGAAAGAGCAGCATAACTCTACCAAATTTGGTATATAAGTTCAGTGTCCTCCAAAGAGGTGATACAATTTTCAACAAAATCCCCTTGCCCAAAACTACCCTTTTCATGGAAAAAAAATTCATAGCTTTTATTTTCTCAAAAATGGGTCCAATAGTTTTTATTAAATTGTTGTATGTTCAAGATATTTACATGACAAAATATATTATCTCGAGCTTTCTGAGAACAGCCTCTGAAATACTCTTCATTCTGAATGACTTGTGCACAATTGATAAGCCATGAGATACAATAGATCTTACAACAAAATCTGTAGATCTCGTTTAAGCACACAATTTTTTTTTTTGAGGGGGGGGGGGGGGGGCGAGGGGAAGGGTTAACGTATTCCAAGATATTCCTTGTAATTGATTTGAATTTTCAAATACTTATACTTTTTTCAAATAGGAAGACATTCTTTTGTCAATTTATTTTTTCTTGTGATCATGCAAAGATATCACATAGCTACATGCTCTTTAAAAGTGTGACTCGCTTTACCTAGTTTCTAGTGCAATGAAATTGTACAAGTGTAAATGGATGTTTATCTGAATTAACAAAAAGTAGCTAGATAAGCTTTTGTAAGAACACTTTGTATAAGAGTAGAAAAAGTCATGTGAACGTAACATCACTTTTTTTTTGTTCTTTCTTTCATTATCATCCAAAAAGAATGGAATTTCAAAGTCATCAAATAGCAACCCCCTTTTAAAACATTTGACTATTGCTTTAGTTCACTGCATTCTTCTTACCCCTAAAATGACATTCATACATGCGTAATAAAAATTTATTTTGATTAAGAAGAATTTTATATTAAGAAAAGCTTTTGTAAGAATTGTTTGTTGAAGAGCAGAGAAAGTAATATAAGTCCAAAACATGAACAGCAAGCAAAACCTTACTAAAAGTGAACAGGGCCTCTCTTTTTTTATTTCTACCATATCTGAGTAATAGCTCAGTATCAACGTTGGCAAGATTTTGCTCATGGTGAGGTTGAGAACATTCTTATTTATACAAAACTAAGCAATTGCTTGGAATTAGTGAGAAATTAGTTAATGTTTGCTTTTATTTATACTGGCCAATATCATATGAAAAACTTCATGAGCTAAATTTTTTTAAGGAAATCACTACATTTAACATACCACAGGAGCTGGTCAACATATGCAAAGTTGTCTTCTAAAGTAGAAATTAAATTACTAGATACACCAAGTGATTTGTGGAATGCAGAATTGTAACATCACGTGTGAAAAAGAATGCTTCACTGTTAAGAGAACATTAGAATGGATACAGTGTGGTGGTGATTCACCATTGAAAAGACAGCCATGGCTGAAATAACTGTGGTCAACACAAAGCTGAGCAACCATGGTCTTATAACATGAAGACAGAGAGAACCATACCTCGGAAGCTTTGTACCTTTTACCTTTTGAAGTTTGTTGGTACATGTAAACTACTCCACTTGCCAGTGAAAGAGTATCTTTCCATGCAAAAAAACCCTACAAATCCATATATAAGCAGTGTAGAACATAATCAATGGGATGGAGGATTGTGTTCTTTGCTGCCTTATCAGCTTGTTCATTTTCTGCAAAGCCATGATGTCCAGAAACCCAGATGAAGATTGCTCAAAACCCAGCACGACGTGCCACATATCATGGACTTTCTGAACAAGTGGCCGAGATCACTAAAGAGATCCCATAAACTACATAGAATGCTCAGGGAGTTAGAAGAAAGGACACTGTATTTCAGGGAAAAGGAACAGATGAAAATTGTAGCTTTAAGTATAGCTCCCCATTTCGGCAGTATAAAAAGTGCAAGTTGGAAGAAAATCTTGTGATGGATATCTCTGTTAATGACCAGACAGCCTACCCCTTGATCCATTTAAGAACCACCAGTATATTACAAAACGATATACAGGAAAGTCATCTTGTGTGGTATACAGAGGTGCAGCAGTGGGGCAACCAAGCTAAATCAAGTTGGCATATATTTGTTTGTCATATTCATGGGGGAAAGCAATGAAATCCTCTACGAAAGGGCAAGGGAAGTACTGTGTCCAACTAAGAAAACAAGTTTTGAAATCTACAGCCTGCAGGAAGCAAAGCTGTCAAACAGCTCCAATAATGATAATTCAAATCATGCCAAAGGAGGCATAGAAGGGATGATTTTTTTTATTAACATCCTCCAACCTAATGTCATATTGGACGGCGAATGAATGAAATGGGTGAAATGATGCTCAAATGAGCCCAAGGTCCATGGAGCTTTGAGTTACCTGACATTCGTCTCTCAGGATAAGGGAATACCTCGGAAAAAAACCTTACCCAGATAAGTTACCCTAAGCGAGATTCGAACTCGCGACCTCTTGAACGTGAGGCAGACAGCTAACCATCATGCTACCGAGGCGGGCAGAAGAGATGATAGCACAGCACATAAGGCAGAGGAGTAATTACAAAAAAGAATGCCTTGACATACCCAGAGGGATGATTTGCCAGCCTCTTCATATAAACAATACAGGTGGAGCTAGTATGAAAAGCTCCTTGGGATAATCTAAGGCAGAACAATATATGATGGAACCATAGTCTAGTTTCAAACATATTAATGCCTGATAGAGTCATAGTATCAGTATGCAATCGGCATTCCAGAAAGTACGACTGAAGACAGGGAGATAATTGTAATGAGCAAGCACAGCATCCACAAAAGTATAGAATATGAGGTTGCCAACAAAGTTTGCAGGAAAAGATAAGGGCAAGAAACTTAGCTTCCTCAACAAACACCAGTTCCACCCCACCAAGAGAGGGGCATGAAACTCCTTATCATGCCAAAAATTTAAACCATGTTTTTTTCCGCTGAACATTTTAAAACTAATCTCAATAGTCTCGATGTGCAAGATATTCATACAGCAAGTAGTAAAGCAGACTACCAAACTCCAAGCTTTATATTTTGCACTGTAAAACTGTGACCAGCACTGAAATGCTTTGTCAGCTGTAGTGAAAACTTCTTCTTCTTCTTTACCTGATTACCCTCCCCTTAGATAGGGTTTACACCCCCTAGGACTTACAAGCCTGTGCCGGTCAGGGAGCAGAGGAACCTATGGACAGAGTGAAAACCTGGAAACAGGTGTTCAACCAAGCACCAGGTATGCTAGTGAGGAAAATGATATGAAATGCAGGATAAATGGATGAATGGAAAGGTGGTGATGGAGCAATTTGTGGAATGAGTCATGGGGGAAACTGGAGAACCCGGAGAAAATCTGCCCGGACGCCACTTCGTCCACCACAAATACCACATACGAGTCCCTGGGATTGAACCTGGACCACCTAGGTGGTAGGCAAATGGTCTAACCACTCGGCCACAGTGCCGTCCCCTGTAGTGAACACACAAAAGAAATACTTGATATCGTTACCTTAAACCAAGCATGTAAAACATGTTTTGTATTTGCATTTAAATTCTTCGCATTGAAACTTCTCATAAGCTGGACCAAGAAAGAGAGAGGCCTTTTGTGTCCACCTAAAGATTACATTCAAATAACTGAATTTTAAATATATAGAACAAGTAAATCCTTACTGAATTGCAAACTTCACTTTCTCTGTGACATAAAAAGTAGGATCTCAAGTTCTGAGCATGCTTGATATAATTTTGGAAATGCTTTTTAAAAAATGTGGATTTACAATCACACTCATCTTCCAAAGGGTACTTAACTAGAATCTTCTGCACGCACACACATACACACAGAGTTTAATATTACAACAGACTATTGCATTTCATATTTTTACCATACTTCTACATACATTTTGGTATTTATTAGTGGGATGGGTTCCACTTCAAGTACTTCTCTCTAGAACGCCTACAACAAATATTCTTGCATCTTGAATTCATCTCATTATGAAGAGCTCTATTTTATCCTATCTTTCAGAAAATAATGAAAAGAAATTACAATCATGGATTTTGAATGCACTGTGAAACAGAAAACATACCTCTCATAATTCTTCCGGTCCATCATGGAAAATTAAAGAATCTCCAGAACGATAAAAAGTTATTTACACTTGTCTGTAATTCTTTTAAGTCAAGAATACAGGCTTGATCATTTAATTTTGAGAGGAATACGCACTCCATGCTCCACTAATTTTAGTATCTTATCTAGTATGTGTTTCATGAACTGCTGCTTACAGGCTCAGCTAGCACTGATTAAGCTTCACTGTGTTAAAATCCAATTACTAGGGATGAATGAAAATTAATGCCTCTACCTTTGTAACTTGGGTTTCAATGGGAATAATAACTCTTTTTCTTCTTCTTTTCCTGATTATCCTCCCCTTATGTAGGACTTACAAGCCTGTGGCTTGGGTCAGACACCTGTCGGGGAGCAGAGGAACCTCTGGACCGGACAAAGTGAAGACCTGGAAGCAGGTGGCAACCAAGCACCAGGTATGAGAGTGAGGAAGAGGATGATATGAAATGCAGGTGAAATCGATGATTGGAAAGGTGATAATGGAGCAATTGGTGGAATGAGTGGCGGGGGAAACTGGAGAACCCGCAGAAAACCCGCCCTGGTGCCCCTTCGTCCACCACGAATACCACATGTGGGTTCCTGGGATCAAACCTGGGCCGCCTAGGTGGTAGGCGAGCTCTCTAACCGCTCGGCCATGGTGGAATAATAACTCAAATGCAGAAATAATCCTTAAATGTGTCCTTTAATCACCAATATTTACTTTTCCACATGGTCATCAGACAATTGAATACACTGCCAACAATGAACAAGTTCTTTGAAGCTGCCACTGAGGAAGTCAACAGCCAGTTTCTGCAGCCAGGTTCTCACGATTTTCTCAACTTCTTTATCAGAGACATAGTGATGTCCCAGCAGATGTTCTTTCACTATCGAAAACTGATAAGAGTCGGACAGTGCCAAACCTGGATTGTGTAAAAGATGTCATGTGGTGGCAAGCTTCAGTCTCCAAAGTTCTGCTGTAGTGACTTGTGAAGTGTGTGGGCTTTTGCTTTGGTATTTCTTTTTCCTTTTTCTTCCTTATCAATATTCATTTCTAACTTTGCAGTCTTGTGATGTAACCTTTGGAATAGATTGTTGCTCCACCTTCAAGGAAATCAGCATGGATAACACCATATGCATCCCAAAACACTATTGCCCTGGTTTTTCCTGGCAAGGGCTGCATCCTGAATTTCTTTTTCTGGGGGGAGTCTTTGTGTCAATATTCCATGGACTAACTTTTCTTTTCTGATTCACAGTGGTGTACCCACATTTTGTCTCCCGTCAGAATTGAAGGCAGAAAGGCATCACCTTCATTCTTTTAAGTCAAAAGGAGTTCCTGACAAATTTCAACTCTGTGCACTTTCATTTCAGGCATCAGCATCTGGAGTTCCCATCATGCAACAAGTTTCTGATACCCATGCAAAGCAATAATGTGACTTAAAACATTCTTGTAAAATGTTGATTATGCATGCAGTTTCTCTTTGAGTGATACAACATTCATCCTGAATCAGTCTGTCAACTTCTTGCATGTTGAACTCTGTGGCTGTTATCGCAGGACGTGCAGCTCTTTTTTATTGCACTAGTCAGATGTTCCCATTTTACCATCTTTAAACCTACTCGCCCAACATGCGGTGTTCTCATCAACACAATCACCATAAACAGCTTGCATTTCTAACGAATTTCCTTTGGGGTAATATCCTCTGCTGTCAAGAATTCAATTACAGCACATTGCTTAAATTGCATTGGCCATTTGCACAGGGTTCCATTCTTTACACTGTAACAATCCAACTGTCCATTCCTAAGGCTTCCTGCCATCTTGAGTTGTAGAGGAGAGTCTACTGAACAGCCCAGTACCTGCCGCATATTAATGCCACCATCTGCTGAGGATTTACAAAGATGGAGGCATTATTTTTTACTCAACCCTCGTAATATATCCTCAAAAACAGTTGTTCCTACCTCCTAACACCAATTCTTCCAGTGCACATAGTGGCAGCACTTTACTTGGGCATGCAAATAAAAGTAAACAATGACATTGAGAAACAGTTTTTTACAATTTATTTTATTTTACTCTAATGCTCTTGATTTGTATACATGGCCACCATGCAGTTGTCAATTTTTTTTAATGTGGAGTAATATATCACAGCATTCAATTTGTTTATCCTTTATCCACAACTTAAAAATTCTGATTGCTGCAATAGAATATTAGTATTTCTTTCCACAGAATACCAGAAATATCAGCAATTCAATTACTAAGTTGATGGTCAGTCATTCTCTGCTATAAAAACAAAATTCTGCATTTCTTTTCCTTGTGTGTATTCCTGTTAATGCATTAAACAAGTATGTTATAAATATTCAATAACCGTGGTGAAATACAAATGATGTACCAAGATCTTAATATTCATTACATTTCTAGATCTCTCCAAATATAAAGGCACATGATATTACTGCTCACCTGCAGTTCCAACTCTATTTTTACTACCATCTCTAGCTGGACTCTGATAGTTATGCTCCAGCATTTATGTAAAGTTATGTCACTAGCAATAAAATAAATTGTATTCACACACAGCAACTTTTACCACTCTAGTAAAATCTCTAATTCTTTACCCAAAATACACTTTTAATTAGTTCAATAAGTTTCACTTTTTACTGCCTATGATAACAAACATATAAAAATATGACACACCTGCTCATGAAATTAATAGGAAGTAATTTTCCAAATATTTAGCATAAATATAATCCTGGGTAACCACAAATGAAAATATTCAGCATAATTATAACACCTACAAACAAAAATAATTATCTTTTGATCGGATTATATACGTTTAGATTGACTGTGCAGCATGTGGCTATTTTTTGTTCCAGTAATTGAGAGTGAAGAGGCCTTACAAAATCAGCAAGCTAGTCAGCCAAACAGCTTCCAAGCTTCATCAATATATGCAGCTGGCTTACATCCAACAGCATAATCGGCTGCTACAAATAGCAGTTCAGCAACACTTTATACCATCATTAAGCATATTCTCTATATGGGCTATTCCATCTCAAATCATCCAAAATGAAGGAAATTCAACTTAATATTCATTAAATTAAATGCAACGTTTTGTATTTGGAGACAAGCCAGATACTACTTTATGCAAAGCCTTAAAATTCAGAACATCATAGTTTTGTAATTAAAGGTGTTCAAATGTTATTAGTCAATCTTCCAAAAATGTCCAAACTTCAACCTGTTATAGCTCTAAAACCTTAGAATGGAACAATTTACATGAAGCTTTACTTTGCATGAGGGAGTGTTTGAGGTTTAACAGCCTGTCGACAACGATGTCATTTGGGCCCTTTAATTTGATTCCTAAAACTTTAATTTCACGCCAATGTGTAGTTTTCTTTCTTTTTTGAGTTCAATTTCAATTTGTTTTGAAACTGACACACTTTTTGACTATTAAAAAATGCTATCATGTACCGAAGATCTTATAATTTACACTCCAACATATGTTTTGATGTAGCTGATCTGATGTAGATTCTTATAAAAGAATTACGTAACTTATTTTACATGCAGGAGGTAGCAAACCCATGGGCAGTCACTCTTGCACATTCTCAATGGCAAGTAGGCTACTGTGAATAACAAACATTACAACACTTAAGTTAGGTCACAACTTCCCGGTGACAGTAACCAGAACAGGAATGCACACTATCGAATGCAAAGTGGAGGCTGATACTGTACATTGGGAATTAATTTATTTTTAACTGACCAATGATATTTTTCCAGCTTGCAACTAGAGAGAGCTCTAGCGACTGTTTCACAACACGACCACCTTGAATATTTTCCACAGTGAAAAGTCTGATATGCGCGAATCTAACATACTGTGCCCAGGAACAAGAACAAGAAAAATAAAACTTGGCCAGGTCTTTCCAGTTTCCAGTACCAGGAAAGCTTCTCAACACTGCCTTTGAATATATGTATTTCAACTTTCTCGTTCTGGTTACCATTACTG
This sequence comes from Tenodera sinensis, assembly GCA_030765045.1. Lineage (NCBI taxonomy): Eukaryota > Metazoa > Arthropoda > Insecta > Mantodea > Mantidae > Tenodera > Tenodera sinensis. The sequence continues at coordinate 169,364,452 of CM060964.1, forward strand.
GCAGTTGTAAATCAGTCTTTACTCTGCAATCTGTGGTACTGATTATTTTCCTTGCAGATCTACAGATCAGGAAAAAGAATAACATAGAACTGATAAATTATCAAGGTCAGTATAGGTGTAAGTTTAGGAGCACGTTTCCAACTTAATATTTTATTTTGAGCTATTATAAGCAAAAATAGAATTGAGTTTTGTATATTATTCCTAAATTAACAGAGTAACATTTGAGAGAATAGACATGGCTGGAAGTATACAGAAAGTGAGTAGACATGGCAGTAAGAAGATAAGGCATTAAGGTGGTGTAATCAAGTAGTTGCTAAATTAAAGTTAAGACAGTGCAAACAGAAGAAAAATAAAGAAATTACTTTTGATTGAAATATGGTTATATGAATGCCTCATAGAAAAAAAAAAAAAGAATGGAGCAGAAAATTAGTAAAAAGGCTAGAGGATGCAATGAGATTTAAGAACACTAAAACAGTGTGGTTAATACATAAGAAAATGTATAAAAGCTAAATATCCAACTGAAGGTCTCTTGGGGATTTAAAGGCATATTTAATCAAGACCTGTGGCCAATTACAACTTCGTTAAACATGTAAGTTAGGCTGAATGACCTTAACAAAATAAAGGAACAAATTAAAAAGTTAAAAAGAAATAAAGCTAGTGGTACTGATAGTATATCAGGAGAATTATGAAAGTCTTTGAGCCTTATGGAAAGTAGGATGATTTTGTTAGTCTGGATATTTAAAATATTTGAAGAGGTTAAGATTTTCAAAGGACGGAGAACAGCAGCTAAAGTATACCAATATTTAAAGGAAAAGGCAATATAAATAACCCACTAAATTAGAGAGGAATACATTTATTATCTATGTTGGGAAAGATATGAACTCGAATAGGCAGAAAGTGCTTCAAAATTGGCCAGAAAGATTATCAAAATTTCAATCAGTATTTAGAAAACAATAACACGGTGGATATTTCCTGATAAGTATAGTAACACACAAATATTTAGGCCATTAAGAGAAAGGTTATACATGTTATTTGTAGAGTTTGAAACAGTATTTGATACAAATGAGGCAATTCCCTTACAATGGGCATGCAGGCCTATAAGTCCTTTTCTGGAAAATCATATAAAACAATGCATTGTATTATGTAAAATATTCCCTCATAGTTTTGTTTTATTATCACAGCATTAGAGTTCAGGTGCATTGTACCAGGTCTGCATTCAGTGTGCAGTCAGTAGCTTGTTCATGTGTTCCTCTGGTTTAAGCATTCTGACAAGTGTAATGAATAGTAAAAGGGGAAGAAAAAGGTGGTATTATGACCACTTTAATCATAAAAAGAGAAGAAAACATGTAAAATCAATAGTGAGGAGATGGCCATATATCCAAAAGTGAAGCGGAAATTAAGCAAAAATCTTTTCCAGCCATTTTATCATTTTGCCAAGCAAATTGTTACCTGAAAATATCTAGCAATCATCAAAAAGAGATTTTTGAAGACTTCTATAGTGGTCAAGGTAAGGCACTGCCAGATTAGTTTTTAAGTCAATGTATGCAGGTAATCAATGAATGGAAAGTTCTTTTGGTTGGCTCAGTTTGTTAGGCACTGGTCTACTAGTCCCAAAGTCGTGTGTTCAAATCCAGCACAGATAATGGTTTTGTGTGTGTGCTTAAAAGTGACAGCCCCATGTCAGTAGATTTACTGGCATGTAAAAGAACTCTAATTCTAACACACCGGCAGTGCTAATATGATCCTGGCAATTGACATCATTAACAAAAACAAATGAAAAAAAGGACTGGAAACAAGAGCTTGAAGGATATGATTTCAAGAAGTCGAGTATCGAGAATAAGTATGTTAAAGTATAGGGATATGTTATTCTGAAATACACAGGTACCATAGCACGGTGCTGTGTTCCTCAAAATACAAAGAACACACCCAGTTCCAAGTTTGGAGAGCTAATACAGGAGATTTTACAAATTTAATTCTTTCCATAGTGGGGTTTAATCCTGTGAAGGCAGAAAAGGAAATGGATGAACGAAATTTGCTTTTGTGGATCAATGCTCACAGTTGTTCCTGGCTTGATAGTATTGTGACAAAAATCAGTCTGGTTACTTTGTATCACATTGTCTTCTAAAATTTTACCACAAATACTCAATTTTCTTCTCGTTGTTAACACAGCCTACAGCAGGGGGGGGGGGGGGGGGGGGGGTTGTAGTAGGTTTAAGGGCACTCAACTTCATGGTCATCAGCACCCTAACACAGTCTACAGTCTTTCAGGTTGTCACAACTCACAACTGTTCTTCCCATAACCTTGCTTAGTCTTTCTTCACTTCCTCTGTCTCTCACACCCTAATTACGACATTACAATCACTTGGGATGCTTGTTGCGACTTCTTACTATGTACCAGCATGACGACAACACACACGCACAGCTGTCTCATGCTTACTGACACACTGACCGACTCATGTCCGTAACTCAACTCTCAAACTCACTGTTTCCTGGTCTTCTTATATGGTGGGGATGATGTCACACAGAACTTTCTGGACTTCTACCTACATGCCGGCAATTACATGGCCAGATCTTTCTCAAAGGCACCAGAAAAAAAAGCACCTTCTATGCAGCTGCTTCGATTGTTGTTAGTCACATACACACAGACACGTGAGGCAGCCTGACTTTGAATGCCTGTGCCTACTCGCCGGCCCAGCATGTGGTGTGAAGTAGCTTAGCCTCAATAATCCTTTGTTTTGTGCTGCACCTGGCTTCACAATATGTTCAAAGAAACTCACTCAACAGATACAAATACAATGTCCAAGAAGCAAAAGCCACCAACTCTGATAAATATATATGTTGTTCAATTTATTTTTACAAGCCTGATATTCCCATCTCAATGATTCAGCTAAAGTAACCTTTGCAGCTATTAGACAAGCACTGCAAAGAGTGAAATTTGAAGGTAAATGAGAAGACTCAAATTATAGTATTTGGGAAAAGGCCAAAATTGAGTAAATATGAAAAATGGAAGAAAGAAGACAAAGAGATTATATTTATCTAGGATCAAAATTTGATGGTAAAACATAGGAGAAGCAAAAGAAATTGGTACTGACAAAAGAAAAAAGAATATTGGCAGTAGTAAAAGGTTGTAAACATATAATAGCAGACATCAATATTAAATGGCTAAAAAAAATGTAGGCTAATTTTCCTTAATTGGGTTCCATCTTAAAACTGACAAGTACAGAACAGATATTTAGATAAATAAATATTTTTTCTGCTTGCAGTTATAAGCGTGAAACTATAAATATTTAATTTGATGCCACTATCAAAAATACTTTATTTCACATAAAATGCATAACTTTAGAATATAAATATGTAATTAAACATGTTTCCTATATTAGTTATTAGCACATACTTTATGCATGTTTTAACAAACTGTATTTTCCATGACTGAGCTTGTTTACCCTTTGTGTGTGGCAAACAACATAAAAACTTGGTTTGGCAGAATAAAAGCTGTGCAACCTTCTGTCATGTCCCGTAACCTTAAATTAGTTGCATATTGTCAACAGCACACTACATTGGTGTCTGTTTAGACTGCCCTTGATTATAAACATAATGTAATTTGCTCAGGAGAATGTGTTTGTTCTTGAATTTGCAAACATGCTGTGGAATGGAGAGTTTCTTGGTACATGTAGAGTAACACCAGCAGTTCAAAATTATTGCCTACAATGCAGTTGAGCCATAAACAATGCCAGTGTTGCTATAACGTTACATTGTGTGGTTTCTTGAGTCCTCAATAACATAATTCATTAGCAATATTGTTGAATGTATGGTCATAATTGTTTTGTTTGATGCAGTAATATAATGTATTAGAGATGCTACTTTGCATAATACATAGTGTCCCCGAGAAAGAAAGAAGTCACTTTTGAAGCAGCATGTGACATATTAGAGCGAGAGGAAAAAACAATAAAGTGCTATCTCATGTTCACCTGTTTCAATCGCAAGGTGATAGCTAAACTCCTGAGTGACATACAGTATGTATATACATAAGAAAGAAGTTTCACACATCAGAGGTGTCAGACTATTGCATCAAGTACCGTAAACTCAAGATGATTCCCCTTTCCATTTGTTATTCTTGTTCCTTCAGTTGAGAAGTGCCCAGCAATGCCTAATATAAGTTTTAAGTGATCTACACATCATTATTGTTGCCAAACTGCAAAACCTAAAAAGTAGTCAGAGCTTTTGGTTGCAGCAGTATGTTAAAGAATTCTCAGGTATATTCAGCACAGATGGAAAAATTCTATATTACCAGCCTTCAAGAAAGTCTATAAAAGCTGATCAAAACTCCCAAGTAATGCTGTACTTATCTGGCAACAAACATCCATTAGTGGCTTCTCATTCTACTAAGATGCAGGTGCTTCTAGGTACAGCAGGACCCTCCAGTTCGGATTCAGGATCAAGTGTTCTGAATGTTATTCAGAGTTTTGCCGAACTTTTAATTTGGCACATATTCCTCTACTTAAGGTGAACAATAGAGAGGTTACAGCTTTTCTTGTAAAGTACACGAACTTTGATCCTCCTGCTAAATCTACTTTAAGGAAACACTTCTTTCCAAAGTGCCACAAAGATACATTACAGAAAATCAGGGCTTTATGCAAAGACAGAAAATGTGGGTGTGTGTTAATGAAACTCAAGACCCAACAAGAAGAAAAGTGATCAGTGTTCTATAAAAAAATGAGACAGTTTCTAATCATTCACTTTTGCTAGCCTGGAAAGAAATGCCAGCAGCAAATCACACTAGTGTTGCTAGGCTCTTCAATATAAGTATGTGCATATCATGACCAAATATTATGTACAATGAAGTGCTTATTTTTCTGATGATGCAGCATCTTACATAAAGAAAGCTGCCAAAGCACTAAGTGTCAGGTATCCAAAAATGATACATTTGACTTACATTGTGCATGTGCTACTAAGGGTGTGTGAAACTGTGGTCCCTGTTTTCCAGTGTCGACAAATTGATGTCCAAAGGAAAGAAGGTGTTTGTTAAGGCCAGTTTGAGAATTGATCTCTTTAGTAACAAAAAACCCAATGTTCCATTACAATCTATGTTATGGCAGAGGAGTTACAATTTGGCACTAATAAGATTGATAATTGACAAAGTTCAACTGCGAGAAATGTGTGAACTGAATGGCATGCACCAAAGGCAAAATGGCAGCAGGAATACAATTGTGGAAATTGACAAGTCCAAATTTGGGCACGGAAAGTGTTATAAGGGAAACCTTGTGGAAGAACAACAGGTGTTTGATGGTGTGGAGCATAGAGATAAAAGCCAGCTTTTGCACAAAGGAATCAGTGAACTTTACTACAACCAATAAAGGGCTGGATATTTCCAGGAACAATAATAGTCAGTAACTTCTTCACAGGAGAATGCTATATGACCTCCTTTGCATCCTGCATCAGCTCCAGGAGTTCTGGAACGTTCTTGGAAGCTGCAAACTCCTGAAGGTCACTCACAACAGACAATGCTTCTCTAAAAGTACGTATTTTTGGTTCCCTTTTCTTGGCTTCGTCGTCATCGTTGTCGTCCATTCCTTCAATGACTTCACAACTGCTGTTTCCAGCAGCAATATCTGCTGCACTTGGAATGTCTTCAGTCGTGGCAAGTTCGTTATCAAAGCACGTAACTATGTATTAAGCAGAATGAAAATCCGTCTTAGGTTATTATTGCAAACGGTTCCGGGTAAACTATTCCATTTCCGCGTTAGGCAGTTTTCCGGTTAAGAGTGTTTTTTAACATAGGAAATAGCTCCATTCCAAGATTTATTTTCCGGTTGTCCAGGTTTCTGGTATACAGGGGGTCCGATTTAGTCAGATTTTACTGTACTATTTTTTAATAAGCAGGTGTTGGGTAATATTCACAAAGATTTAGGATCTTCAAATATATGGACCTCTGTAGATGAATCAACTGATCCTATAGGGTGGTATGTTGCTAATCTGATTGTAGGAAAATTAACTGCGAAAGGACCTGGTCAACCAAATCTAGTGTGCTGTAAAGTTCTGCAAAATACAAATAAATGCACAATTGCAACTTTCTTTGATGATGGTTTGCGTAAGTTTCAGCCAATAGAGTTAAATTACGAATTTATTATTCTCATTTAAAACACTTAATTTTTATGAAAACCTTTCTCATAAAATGCTTCTGATATTTTAGGTATTCTTTGGCCAAATAGTTTAAATAGACAGTTTTGTCACTATTAAGTGACGCCGCTCCATACATGGTCAAGACCAGGAAAGCAATCAAGATATTCTACCCTAATCTAAAACACATTACGTCTCTTGCTCATGGGCTCCATCATGTTGCAGAAACAATACGGTCTAATTATGACAATGTTAATAATTTAATATCCTCAACTAAAATGGTACATAGATTAATCCTTTTAAAATTATACTCTGTTCAGGTGTTTTTAAAATCCCTTGAACATGCAGCTACTTACAGAGAGAGACTACCTGAATTACTGTTATCCCCTCAGCCTATCCTTACTAGACGGGGTACTTGGCTGGATGCTGCAATGTTTTACTGTGACAATTTCGATATCATCAAACCAGTATGAATGGAAAACAATAGTTATCTAATTCAGAAATTAATATTTCTATTATTGAATTCTAAAGTAAACGTTTATTTTAGGTAGTGAACAGTTTCACTCCAGATAATGCAGTATCACAGATGCACAAGCAGCGTTTGAATCTGAAAATATCCAGAAGGATTTGATTTACATTAAAACCAACTTCTGTAATCTACCCTCTTCAATAAAAAAGTTAGAAGCTAGATGCCTACCACTGGTAGGTTCAGGGCGGCGCCGTGGCCGAGCGGTTAGCGCGCTCGCCTACCACCTAGGCGGCCCGGGTTCGATCCCAGGGACCCGCATGTGGTATTCGTGGTGGACGAAGCGGCGTCAGGGCGGGTTTTCTCCGGGTACTCCGGTTTCCCCCGCCATCTCATTCCACTGGTGCTCCATCTTCATTCCATGTATCATCAGTGTCACCGCCTGCGGTGCCATAGTAGTAAAAGCGGGCGTTAAACACTACAAACACACACAACACTGGTAGATTCAGTGTCAATTGAGGAATTTCAAAGATCCCTCAATTCTGCCCTGGCAAAGTGGGTGTAGTGGCAAAGAAGAAACTGCAGAGGGTCATAAATGCGAACTCCAACTATGCATTCTTGTGTTCAGTGAGAAAGGTTCTTTGTGGCGAACACTCAAATGAAGAATTCAACCTGACACTGTCATGTGTTCCTTTAAGTTTGCACCCATAACGTCTTACAATGTAGAAAGGTCATTCTCTGCCTACAAAAACATATTGACTAACAAATGCAGAAATCTCACAGAAAACAACATAGACATGTTGTTAGTTGTTAACTGTGGTAAAAAAACTGAAGTGATGTAAGGAAATTGACACAACAAAGATAGTGCATGAATGCATGCATATTTCAGGATTTTATAGTGCATGAAAGTGTAGTCATAAGTCTCTATTCGTAGATGGCCACAGGGCATCATGTTTTACACATAAACATAATTCTTACAGACAAATTTAGCCCAGGTTAGGTTAGTGTGTCTATATGACCTGGATGACAGGGTGCTGTGTGATGAATAGGGCCCAGAACTTCATGCACTTGCATACCTTTTCCCTCTGTTTTAGTTACAATTCTGATAACTTATGTGCACCAATCATCAGTTTATAAGCTTATTAAAACCAATTTGATGTTGCATATAAGTGCATATTTTGGCTTTTCTGATAAAAACATAAAATTTCTATCATTTTAATGTTTTGTGGCATAAAATCATCTTTTTTTTCCATGCAAGATTAGAAATGTAACAACTCCGAACTGAGCTGCTGTAAACATATTGGGGGAAAAGCTGAAAAAGAGGAGCCCAAGCAAAAACAATTGGAGCAATGTTTAGGGAACAGATTATTAGACCAATTTTCTTCTGATTTATATGGGGCATTTTTGGCACTTAGCAACAGGCATACCAGTTTGGAAAGTGCTAATCCTAATTTGAGAAATTTTCTTCATAATTGTACCACAGATCTTGTACCTGATGAAAGGGCATTACGAAAAGCTTATATCAACATATGTTGTATCAAGAATTCGAGATAAACTGGAAAATGAATTTATTGATTGTATGAAACAACAGATTCTGAAGGTAATTTATTACAAACGTAACAGTTGGTTCCCTTAACAAGCAGGAACCTCTTTTTGCTTGCATACTTTCCTGGGCTACCTAAAGCTATTACCTCTTTAGAAACAGTAGGCCTAGTCTTAAAGGAAGCACTCAAAAGTATTTCAAGAAACAATAGTCAACTTAAATTATGTTTCCGGTTGTGTAAGGGAAATACTGAAGAACAAAGTGGAGAGTGTAATAACGAAAAATCCTGGACTTGAACAGATATGTAAAACTGCAGGCACTGTAAATGGAAACACTACAATTAACTTACATGCATTGCCTGTTACTGCTAATCAGTTACCATCATTTAGGTATGCACCAGCATCGTCCTGTGATGAAAAGAAGAGTTTCTCAAGATATAAATCCTCTACAGAGATAACAGGCGTTCTTTCAAGTTTGAAGAACTCTGTTATGTGGCTGTTATGAACTGAAATTTGTCACTTCTTTTGGACAGCAAATCAGAAGCTCCTACTTCGCAAAAATAAATTTTAAGTTCAATTTTATCTCATTTTGTTTACACTGAAGAATATTAAATATAAATTATATTTTAAGGGCTTATTTTCAAGTTTTTCAGAACATAATTATTTGCATAAAGTGCATTTTAAGTGTATATTTATTGGCATATTTTCAACTTTTTAGTGCACATTTCATAGCTTTTTAGGGCATGAACTTCTGGACCCTAGTCATCAAAATTTAACCTGTGTTTAGGCTATTCACAGTAAATACATTAATAAATCATTTGAGCACACATTATAGATGTTTATAAATATTTATCTACGAAATAAAACCGTTGCAGCACACGTATGGAGCTTTCTCATAAAACAAAAGCAAAGTTTCACCACCAAATAAAACTTTCAAAACTGTAATCAGAAATACAAAATCTATAGCTTGCACTATATTTCATTCATTTTCTCAAGGGTCCAATTTTCTATATATTTACCCTTGGATCTAACTCATTTTATGAATATATTAATAAAAACCAGTGCGCTACAATACATAAAACCACAGTTTTCTTAACACAGCTTATATAGTGCTAACCTAACCTCGGTGGACAAACGGCATACATGGCAAAGGTTTCCTACTACTCCAAACTTTTAACAAACTCAAATCCCTAAATCAGATATCCACCTACCTCCTAAACTCCTCAAAGCGTCGCATGGCGGCTCTGGCGCCGTGGCCGAGCGGTTAGCGCGCTCACCTACCACCTAGGCGGCCCGGGTTCGATCCCAGGGACCCGCATGTGGTATTCGTGGTGGACGAAGCGGCGTCAGGGCGGGTTTTCTCCGGGTGCTCCGTTTTCCCCAGCCATCTCATTCCACCGGTGCTCCATCTTCATTCCATGTATCATCAGTGCCACCGCCTGCGGTGCCGTAGTAGTAAAAGCGGGCGTTCAACACAACAACCACCACATCGGTGGGCAAAGTTCCAACTACCGGTTTCAACACAGATACAAAAGAATGTTGTTAGCTTCTTGTATTAAGATGAAATATACGTGAAAATGAGAATTCTAACCGCAATATAAGCAAGCTCTCAGTAACCTTTTATTTTATAATCTGTGGGTTATGGTAGGGCATTCAGACCATGTAACTCCAAGTGATTCAGAACATCAAAGTTTACTATTGTGTCAGGTGCTTGTATTCGTTGCCATAATGATTATTCGAAAACACAAAGGGGCTTAACCTCTTAGTTCTATCTATATGGTTTCTACCTTCCACACCATGTTAACAACAAAAATAATAATCGAATAAATAAGCTGTAAGTCATCCGCAGCTTCTATTTAACGAACAAACAGGCTAAATATGAGATATCTGCTGTCAAAATGTTTTTCTGAAAACATTAAGCTTGAACTCTGCCTTCTTTGTGATCATGTTTACCTAAGGCTTAATGTGGTAGCTCTTTAAAACTATCAATGCATTGGATTCTCACAATATTGTTGGTTCTTTAGTATTCGGTTAATTCGTAAATTCTTACAAACTATTATACAACTCAAATAAACTGAAAAAAGAGCTTACTGCTTCATCTCCAGAATCTTCTGTATTTGTAGAGGGTTCGGAACTTGCATGAGAGTTTTTCATTCCTTTGGATTTCATTAATACACCCTGGTCTACCTGTTGACATTTCCACTGAAAACACTATAAATAACAGACCGCCATTTTCACACTTAACGTTATAATGCACACCGGTCCAGCGGCGAAGAAAGCCGAAGTGTTGGAGTCACGTGACATGCATCACGTGACTATTTAGAAAGTTGAGCGGGAAAGGTAAGAAATACGCGCCAATAGTGATTGCAAGTGCAGTATGGAAGTGAGCCAAAAAAAACAATTTATGTGCTCTGGGTGTGGGAGGTGCTATAAACAGAGGCAACATTTGCAGCGTCACGCTTCCACAGCTCACCCGGGAAGAGTGAATGCCATTGCACCTCTCCAAAAACTTCAATTTAAGTGCAGTCTTTGCAAATTTGAAGCAACATCAGAAAGTACTTCATACGAACACTTGGAAGTGATACACGATAGACGTGTAAAATTGGAAGAACTGGAATTCTCATCATTTGGAGACTTCAAGAGTTGGAAAGAAGGAACTGAGGCGGCAACACGGTCATTCTTTGGGAAAATTCGTTCTAAAATTGCTTCTCAAAGTGTAACATATTATTATGCATGTCACCGTTCATGGAATTTTGTCTCCAAAGGCAAAGGTATTAGACATTTATAACTGCAAGGGAGCAATAAAATTGGTGCAGTATGCCCGGCAAAGATGAGGGTTACTGAAGATCAACAAGGAGTATGCAAAGTCAAATTTGTTTCAACTCATATTGGTCACCAACATGAATTAGGTCATTTGGGATTGACAGAAAAAGAAAGGAACAGTATAGCTGTAGATATTGCTAACAAAATTCCTTTTCAGGCTATACTTGATAAAATACGAGACTCGGTATCCGCCTGTAATCTAGAACGGATACATCTGCTAACCAGACATGATTTGTACAACATTGAGCAATCCTATAATTTGTGCTCCACATCAGTCAGGCATCAAAATGATGGGACCAGTGTTGAGGCTTGGGTGCATGAAATGAACTCAACTGATAACACTTGTGTGTTATTTTATAAGCCGCAAGACACAGTGAACGAGTCCTACCCTGAACTAAAAAGCACAGATTTTGTGTTAATTATAATGATTAGTGCTCAATGTGAAATGTTGAAGTATGGGAATGACTGCATTTGCATTGATAGGACATATGGGATGAATAGCCATGGTTTCGAACTTACAACACTTCTGGTACTGGATGATGTTAGACAAGGGTTTCCATGTGCCTTCCTCATTTCAAATAGAAATGACTGGCAAGTGCTCTCCATATTTTTCCAATGCATAAAGTCAGAAGTTGGAAAACTTTCCCCGAAAGTTTTTATGTCTGATTTAGCAGAATCTTTCTTTAATGCTTGGATTTCAACAATGGAAACCCCTAAAATGACTCTATTGTTCATGGCATGTGGACAAGGCATGGAGAAAAAATATTAAGAGCAAAATCCAAGGTCAAGAAAAACAAACAAACGTTTACAAGATTCTTAAAACAGTCCTAGAGGAAAGAGATGAGGCAGCATTTGAAATTATGCTTCATGCCGTACTCAAAATGTTGAACAGTGATCCGGACACGGCTGAGTTTGCCTCATACTTCAAGGAATACTACATTACTAACGTAAAAAGCTGGGCTTACTGCTATAGGCTGCATGCAGGACTTAACACAAACATGCATATAGAGCGAATGCATCACACACTTAAATATATATATTTACACTGAAAGGAGGTGAAATGTCTGGACAAGGCTATAGGTGCACTAATGTCCTTTGTTAAAGACAAGCTATTTGATAGGCTTATTGTGCTTACAAAAGGCAAACTAACCAGCAAAATAAGGAACATTCATAATAGGCACAAATCTAGCTTACAAATAAATAAGGAAATGATCATCAAGGAAGATGGAGGATGGAAAATAGCATCCTCTTCAAAAGTACACGAGATCTACTTTGTACAAGATAATGAAGTTCAATGCACATGCAGATTAATATGTAGTGAATGTAACACCTGCATTCACAGATATTCCTGCACATGTGTTGATTCCAGCATTAAATGGAACATGTGCAAGCACATACATAGTGTGTGTCAAATGCAAATTGGCCATAAACTTCCTTTGAAACATGCTCAGGACTCCAATGAACTTGTTACAAATTGTGAGGGTCCTTCAAGTAGAAGTGAAATCCAGCACATACTGCATCAAGTTGGTAAAGACAATGCATCTATATGTGAAGAAACAAACAACTTGAGAAAATAATAGACTGCTGTAAGGGACTTTCCACAACAGCGGAACTAGAGGTGCAACAACAATAACCTCAACTACGGCAGCAGTTCGCAACCAACGTGAGTTGCCAAAATCAGCAGAGACAAGGAAAAGAAAAATAGAGCCACAAAGGCGGCTCTTAAACACTAAAAAGAAACGAAGTTCCCACAGGAAGCAGTTTAAAAAACCAGAGGTAGCAGAGACATTGAGCATTGCAGTAACTTTGCTGCAAGAGAACTCGCATGAATAAGTGCTAATGTAAGTTATTTTAAATCATACTATTTACTAAAATTAAAATTGCAACTAACAGTACCTGAGAGTGACGGTTTAAGTGAGAAAAATATATCTGTGTGTAATATTGGTATATTCTATTTGAATGCACCCCGAGCCAGGCCTCCCAGAGGGGATAAAATCCCTATGCTGGTACCGGGGATCGAACCTGGGTCCTCTGCACCAGAGGCAAGCGCGCTACCAACTGCACTACAGAGGCGGTTTCCCTGTCAGTTCTCTAAAAGAAATGGGGCAAAATTGTATTCACATATGTATGGGCATCAACTGTTGACTCAAAAAAATTCAGCCTAAAACTGTTTCTCCACTAATGGTGCACCATACACCTGGTGAGCTGACTGAGTTAACACATACAAATCAGACAAATACACATTGTGCAGTAGAAAACAAATACTGAGCTATAATACACTTTGTAACTAAGTACAGGACTAAATAATAAAGTGCACTGGTAGTAATACAGCCACACGATATCGTGACAACTCAATACTGATTGTGAGCAGAGAAAAACAAGTGATGCTCGTGACCTTGTGTATATCAGCTGCTGGTGACGCGTTTCTGTGTGCACAGTGGAAAAACACAGCATACGGTTCACATGTATTTGGATCTCTCTGTAGAATGGGGTGCTGAGAACCATAGCAGTTAGAGAATCCATAAAAAGTCACTCATACTCTATAGTTAAACCAGTTTAGATCAATCAATGTTAATTGTTCTTCACATATGCCGTACACAGAACAAAGCTGATAACGAGAGTAATAAGATCATAAACTTGCTACCTAAATACTTTTTACAGCCACTGAAATTGATTATAATCCATTTAAAATTGTCTATATTTTAAGTGAAAATAGATAATGACCTAGCCCCTAGGCACACTCATTACTTAGGCTACATAAAATACTGCTATTCATTGCATTGTATTTTTATTTATTTCTAGGACATACACAGTGGGAAGCTGGAGTTGTGATTGTGGGAGTAAAACTAACAAGCTGTTGGCGTCCAGTACTGTATTTCATCGCATACTCGCCACACTTTCTCATTATGGTTATCGTTGCTCTTACTGATGGTGTTGAACGAGCCCATACTTATTATTTTGTGATGTAAACTTATAACAGTGCCAGTATTTAGGAGTTATGTATATGCAATATAAATTATTTTGTGATGTAAACTTATAAAATGTTGGGGTAATCCTGTGCGAGCACGTCCTCACGTGGGCGATAGGCAGTTGTTTTGTGACTGAAGAGTGTTATTATGAGGTTCATTTCCTTTAACTCGTTGGTGACGTATGTAGTGCCAACGGTGGAAAATTGAAATCAGCGGAAGTATGTGAATGTTGCCAAAAGGTTCCATGTAAAGAGTAGATTAGGGTAGAGAAGTTTTCCTCTAAATCTTCGTGTCGCATTTATATATTATAAATAACAACTTTGGTTTTTAATCTACTTTTCGTTTTGAAGTATGCTGTTCACACATACGCACACGCAGACCTTTTTGTAAAAATTCTATTTTTTTATTCAGGGGACCTCAAAACATATTTCCGGTGAAATCTCTACATGGAATTTTTGTGTGAAATACAATTCCCGACTTACTATACGTAAAAGATAAATTAAAAAGGAAAGGAATAATATCGCCGCCGCACAGCCACAGCGTGCTATACAAGAGAGAAGGGAGCTTGACCCAATAGCCGAACACCTACCCAGTAATGTTATTACAGATTACTAACAACAAAAATATTAATAAATAATAGTACATTGTTTTGGCATTTTGTGATGCGTGGTTGGTAGTTTTAGCGAGTTGTGCAATGTTAAGTTGGCAACAGATATTTCTGCCTTGCAGCGCCATCTTCTTCCGTTGTAGGACAGTGACATCATAGGACTGTCAGTGAACCACGTGAGGACGCGCTCGCACAGGATTACCAAATGTTGGTATTTTGGATTTGGTTTAAGGGCGCTCAACTTCTAGGTCATCAGCGAATGTTGGTATTCAGGAGTTATGTATGTTACATTTTCTTAATTTTCCTACATAAAATGTTAAAACTGTTAATATTCAGAGGAAGTTATATGAGTTAAGAACCCAATTATTTTGTGATGTAACTCAAAAAAGTGTTGGTATTCTGAAGGAGTAATGTGTGTTCAATGTCAATTATTTTGTGATGTAAATTTATAAAAGTGTGTATTCAGAAGTTTAGGACTTGTAAATTACCTATGTAAAATTAGGTAAATAAAGTGTTGTTTATTAAACGGGGAAAAAGTTGTTCATACTTTCTTCATAAAGTAAAAATATACAGCTCAACCATTTTGCAAAGAATAAATTATTTATGAGCAGCTGTGATAACTTTCAGTAGCTAGTGTGCAATAACGGGAGTAATTCCGGGATTACAATTAACGAAACGTAATACAATTTCTAGTTTAGCGACATTTCTTACTTCACCATCTTGGCAGTTTGCAAACTGATGGCATCAACATTCAAGAATATATTACAATATGCTAAATACTCTACTTTCTCTGGTAAACTGAACAGATAGCAATGATGGCATATTATCTTTAATATTCCAGGTGTTGAGAAATCTTTATTTTATTATGCAGTGATTGCTTGCCTATAAATCAAGTTGGTGTGACTGACCATTATGTTAGCTACACAAACCTGTGTGTCTGTTGTAAGTATACATTTTGTCAATCCATCATTTGTTACTTCCTACACCAGCAACAATGCTTCTTAAGTGAGTGGGATGAGGTAAACTTAGGTCACCACTTTAAGCAGCAGGATAAGTAAGAAAAAAAAACAGTGCATGAACATATAAGTGAATCACAAGGGTATATTTTTGTTTCATTAACCGAAGCTGTACACACATGTTTATCTTCTTCCTGTTACACAGTGGGTTTTACTCGGCATTTCATGTGCAATATACTCTACCGGATCACATACTCATAGTTTATACTGACTTAAATGACTCACCAGATTTTCAAATTTAGTCCAATCATTACTGAGATTGAAAGACACTGTTGCTAAACACACACCTTTTTAAAACACTTTAACTTCTAAAGAAACTAACACTTTGAAACCTACAATGTGCTCAAGCACTGCCATAAAATCACTTTCATACACACACAGTAAGTAGTTTTCACTTTCAATCATAACAAATGAAGAGAAGACTGTTTTTAAAAGTTCCCAAATGACAAAATCTTCTTGTTTTGACACCATTCTCTTAAAGCTACCTCTTCCTGAGGTCTCTGCTATCATCTTTCTCCAGGATCCTTCTGAATTGATGCTAATGCTGTGCTTAATTATTTCGGTGGTTCTCAAGGATAGTCGGTGTGCATCTTCTTTGAGCTAATAACGTCATAATTTGACTTGCAGCCACATACACAACAGCTCTGCGGCTCTGAAACAACAGAAATAAGTCACCTGAGTATAGCATTTGTAAGAAATACAGGTTATTTCAAATCTCAAATTAAAAAATTATAGCTTACCTTATTTCATATTAAATGCAGTAAACAAGCCACAGCTCCTTCAATAACAAACTGACAGCCATATTTCCAGCAAGTCAAGTATAATCAGTGAAGTCAACTTTCTAAATAGTCACGTGATGCATGTCACGTGACGCCCAGCCATGTTAGTCACGTGACTCCAACACCGGCTTTCTTCGCCGCTGGACCGGTGTGCATTATAAGGTTAAGTCATTTTCACTGGCTACGCTAAGTCCTAAGTCCTACTATAGAGTGTTCTGTGGTCCTACTAGAGTGTCTGTGATCCTGTTTATTACGTTGATCATAACCGCGAGCCGAAAAGTAAGATTTATACTATGAAAATGACATTCTGCCGTTTAATTCTTGCATTTAACCTTTAAAATGATCTTCGTGGTTGGGTATCACAATAAGGAATTAGGCGGCATAAATTCATAGAAATGCAACTTGAAAAGGTATTTGAAAGCGCACAAGTACCAGACGAATATAATAAAATTTTCCAAATATTCCATTCGTATTTATTTTATTTATTCAACTAAAATATTAGTTTCCATGGCGAATTGAAATAGATTTCAGTCCAACTGTAATACGGTCTCGGTTTCCATGATAAGTTCAATACGAATGTATTGAGATCGATTCGGAGAAGCAAGGTACGACAAAAAGTAATGCAAGTCTTTACGTTGGTCAACTTGATTTACTTTGGCGCACCTCTGACAGACACTGATTTGTAACTCCGCATGGTATACTAGGGTTGTGCGTATTCCAAGATTTTTAGGTTGGTTTTTGAGAATGCGAGACTTTACCAAGCCATAGAGCAATAATACACTGGAGAACTGATATACAGCTCATAAGTACAAGTTACCATGCGAAGTTAAATGGCATGTGGGTTTTGTAAGAGCTGTATCCATTCGAATACATGTGAGGAGGTGCAAATCCAACTACCTGTATATTTTGATTCGTTTTAGTGGTTTCAGACCGCAAGCAACAAATAAAACGCTTTTTCTAATACAAGCGAAAAGTGAGTGGGTAAAATTTAATGGAGAATGATTTGATAAAGCGAAATTCGGCGGCGCGTGTTTAAAAGCAGATGGTACTATATCCCTGGTGGAATTATAGTACAGAACCGGCGTCAAAAGATTTCCGACTCCCATGCTCTTTGTCGCGGGGATAACCTGTCTACAAGAGTGCGGGGCGTAAGGTATTTGTAAGGGCAAAAATAATGTAATTTCCACATGTCTATTACGCTTGTTCATAAGAAAGTAATCTCGATGCAAAGAACACAACACTAACGTCATATATTCAGAACGAACTCGCAGCGAGGATGGAAACTAAATACTCGCCATTAGAGGCATCATATCACTATAATGAAATTAAATTTAAAACATTTAAATAATTTTAATAGATCATATCTTTTTAAGCTATTCATGGAGACACACGCATGCGCGCTATAAAATTTGAAAGTTGGTTTTATTTAATGAACATAAAACCGTGTATTTCACCTGAAATTTCACATCGAAGCTTAAAACACTGAATACCTGTTTGTTGGAAATAGCAGGAAAACAGAACTTCAAAGAAAAATTAAACTTTAGCGTAACACAAGTAATAGAACTACTGCAAATAGCAAAAGACCATGTTTCAAAAAACTATCAGGCATTAAACTAAAGCAGTGGCGTAAATAACGGCCTCGCAGACCCCGCGGTGTGGTTAGGAGCCCCCATACCACCTTTAATAGTTTTCTTAGAACGAATATATTATTTCAATTCAAACCTGAAAAATCGCTAGGAAGAAGTGCTGGAACAGACGCAGTTCCCTGACGACATACTGACAACATAAGTTTATCATGTAAACATGTCCTATGCTTTCTTACTTAAATGTGTGAATCAAGCTTATCTCCAAATGTGTATGTTCTCAAAAGCATTCACAGTGATATGGAAATATTCATTAAAGCACGATATTTTATTCAATACGGTTGTTATAAAAGCCGAACAAAGTACATAGTATGTACGACTAACACCTGTCTGAAAATGTACTCGATTAGCCAATAAATTAGATTGTTGCAGAATTTAGTCATAAGGTATCAGCATAACTCAATATGTGTTGTTGTTGTTCTAACCAGTTCTTCAGTGCTATTGCTCCTGAACAATAGGTATCTGAGCTAGGTACCACAAATAGGAGTTTGCTTGGGTTAATACCTGAGTTACCTAGAAGATTGACAGGTAACGATTTTGTTTCCCCTATGTGCATTATGCGTTTAACGAGTGTATACTGTTTATTTATAGAACATAATTATTAGTTATTATTATTTAACACTCATTCTATGTGAGTATGTAATATTTTTGTCTCTCCATTTTAAGCTTTATTAGTAAGTACGACCCCCAACACTTATTTGCCGCTGGTTACGAGGAAGTTTCTCCCACTCAGCTTTCTTGTCTATCACTCTTTGCTTCTAAACCGGTTTATCCCTTACATCTTATTCATTATTACTATAACTATAATAATAATAATAATAATAATAATAATAATAATAATAATAATAATAATAATAATAATAATAATAATAATAATAATAATAATAATAATAATAATAATAATAATAATAATAATAATAATAATAATAATAATAATAATAATAATAATAATAATAATAATAATAATAATAATAATAATAATAATAATAATAATAATAATAATAATAATAATAATAATAATAATAATAATAATAATAATAATAATAATAATAATAATAATAATAATAATAATAATAATAATAATAATAATAATAATAATAATAATAATAATAATAATAATAATAATAATAATAATAATAATAATAATAATAATAATAATAATAATAATAATAATAATAATAATAATAATAATAATAATAATAATAATAATAATAATAATAATAATAATAATAATAATAATAATAATAATAATAATAATAATAATAATAATAATAATAATAATAATAATAATAATAATAATAATAATAATATATAAACAGGTTTACAATGTGAGATCACATCTTCCTGTATCCAAAGCGTTTAAGTACGTATCTTCTTCCTCCATTCTTCTCTTATTTCCCAATCACGCTCTTCTAAATTCTTCTCCTTCATACTACTCCTTATATCATCTATCCAGGTTTTCCGCGGTCTTCCCCTCTTTCCTCTCCCTGGTGGAATCCATTCCAAAACTTGTCTCGGCAATCTTGTTTCCATCATCCTACGTGTGTGACCATACCATTCCAATTGTTTGTATTTTACAAAATCTAATAATGTATCATTAACATTCATTTTTTGTCTAATAGTTGTATTTCTAATTTTCTCTAATTTAGAATGCCTAGTGGATCTTCTAAAACAATCCATTTCAGTAGAAAGCAATTTTAATTTCAGGTTTGTGTTTAGGTGCCATGTTTCCGCTCCATAAGTTATAGTGCTTCTTATTATAGATTTGTAGATTTGTAACTTTGTGTCAACTGCTAATGCCTTATCCCACAAAATTCCGTT
The DNA here is from genome assembly GCA_030765045.1 of Tenodera sinensis. Taxonomy (NCBI): domain Eukaryota; kingdom Metazoa; phylum Arthropoda; class Insecta; order Mantodea; family Mantidae; genus Tenodera; species Tenodera sinensis. The sequence continues at coordinate 169,384,235 of CM060964.1, forward strand.
CAACATAGCTATTGTTGATCTACCTTTCTGGATTCTATATTTTATGTCATTTTCCTGACTGCAGTTTGAATTTATTTTAACCCCCAAATATTCACATTCTTCTCGTCCTTTGATACGTCCCATTCCATCTTCCAAAATCAAGTCTTTCCTTTTATCCCCACAAGACATATATAGTGTTTTCTCCAAATTTATTTTTAAACCCCATTTAGTGTATTCTTCCATAAGTTTTCTAGTCATATATTCTATGTCATCATAATCTTGAGCTATAACCAATTGATCATCAGCAAACAACAGTGTATAAATTGTGGAGTTATTAATAGGTATTCCCATATTTTTACATTTCTTCTTCCAATTGGATAAAGCTTGCTGTATATATATCTTAAATAATGTTGGAGACAGGCAACAGCCTTGGCGTAATCCTTTTGTTACTAGGAATTCCTCCGAAATGTTCTTTCCTATCTTGATTCTAGAAGTTGCATTTTCATATAATTTCCCAATGGCATTTAAGAGAAGTATATTGTCTATTTTATTCTTTAATACTTCCCATAATTTTTGTAACGGAACAGAGTCATAAGCTTTTTCTAAATCAACTAATAGAAGATGCAATGACTGCCCTTTAACATATTTCTTTTCCATTAACTGCTTTACCACAAAAATGTGATCAGTCGTTGATCTCCCAGCTCGGAAGCCTGCCTGTTCTTCATCTTCTTGTCCCTTATAATAATCTTCTAACATATATTTCAAAATTTTTCCATATATTCTACTGACTGTGTTAAGTACTGCAATACCCCTGTAATTATTACAATCATCCTTTTTTCCTTTTTTATGGATGACGGATATAAGCCCTGTTTTCCATGATTTTGGTATCTCTTCACCATTTAGACATCTTTCCAAAAGTAGTCTCAACATTTCAAACAGTTTGTCCGTTCCCTGTTTAATAAGTTCAGGATAAATACCATCTGTTCCACAGGCCTTACCATTCTTAAGTTGTCCAATTACTAACTTTACTAGTTCTATGTCTAAAACTATATTAATGCCTTCTGTTTCCATTTCATAATTCACCTTCAGAAATTCCTTTCTATGTTCTTGTAATAGATTTTCAAAATGGTTCTTCCAAGTACTTACAGGAATGTCTCCTAATTTATTTCCATTTTTATTATTACATCTTAAATTTTTTAAAACATCCCAAGCTTCAGTGCTTCTTTTTCCACCAATATAATGTTGAATTTTATGACATGTTTTTTGCCCAAATTTATTCTTCTCATTTGCAACTAATTTTCTTACTTTTGCTTGTGCTTTTTTGAAGTCCATCCTGTCTTCATTACTCTTAGTATTCATCCATTTAATGTATTTCTTGTTCTTAATTTCAATTTCTTTTTTAATATTTTCATTCCAATAATAAGCATGTTTATGTTTATTTTCTATCCTTTTCTCTCCTAGAGCTTCTTTTGCTAATAATAATAATAATAATAATAATAATAATAATAATAATAATAATAATAATAATAATAATAATAATAATAATAATAATAATAATAATAATAATAATAATAATAATAATGATAATGATAATGATGATGATGATGATGATGATGATGATGATGATGATGATGATGATGATGATGATGATGATGATGATGATGATAATAATAATAATAATAATAATAATAATAATAATAATAATAATAATAATAATAATAATAATAATAATAATAATAATAATAATAATAATAATAATAATAATAATAATAATAATAATAATAACAATAATGATAATGATAACTATGACTACCACTACCACCACCCACCACCTGCACCACCACTACCACCGCCACCACTACCACTACCACGATATCCTATCTCGCAAGTGCCGAGAAATGGACGACCTTTGACACTACAGTTGACCGATAATTACCATCTTATGACCATCTTCTTCTTGAAGCTGTGCTGTCTGGGCAGTTCCAAGAAGAATCTCAGAAAGGTCCTCGCAGAGGTTTCTTAGTTGGCGGGAATCCAACTCCCCTGAGGCGTCTTTGTAAGATTTTTCCTCTACGCAAAAAACACCACAACGACTACCACTATCAGCACCACCACCACCACCACCACCACCACCACCACCACCACCACCACCACCACCACAACCACAACAACAACCACCACCCATTCCACTATCACTTCCACAATCACTACCACTTCCACTACCACGACGACTACTACTACTACAATATTACTGCTGCTACTACTACTACTACTACTACTACTACTACTACTACTACTACTACTACTACTACTACTACTACTACTACTACTACTACTACTACTACTACTACTACTACTACTACTACAGGATGCCATTTGGCTAATGTAGCTTGCGTTATACGAATCAAATTTCATCTAAAAATGACAATTCGTGTGTATTTATATGTGTGTAGTGTTGATATTTTACAGGTAATACGTGATCTATCAATGAGGATGATGGTAGCGTTATTCAGTTGAGGATTTGCGGTTTTTGGACCATCTGAATAGTGGCTATACTTTTGTCGGTTAAGGTCCGACAAGTTTGACCTTATTAAGAAATTATCTTCGCTAAAATCATTATATGTGCACACAACATTATAATTTAGAAGGAATTAACGTACTCTAGGTGGAAGAGATAGCGCACTAAGTATCCCTGTGAATTTGTCGTTTTAAGCCATTGAATAGTGTTGACTTTGTTCCTTGTTCGTTAAACACCGCAAGTTATCTTCTGCACTAAATTGAATACCCACGTCTAGTGTGCTTTCTCATAATTGTTTTAGCGTTTTAAGGTTTTTATTTGTAATTAAATAATAGTGTACAGGCCTATTCTGGAGATATCATTTAAAAGAAGTTAGTTTACGGGACAGGGGCTTCGGAGCCTCAGAATCGGTCTGGGCTGTTGATAGCGTGGCAGGCCTTACCAGATCGTCATCCAACGACTTACCTACATACTACAGTGACTCCTCATGTTGAGATACTTAAATCTGCTGCTCCGGATCTGGAGAATCTAGCACCAATCGATATGAATCGCTTGAGCATGCCTTGTAGCGTCACAGCTGAAGTTGCTGTAAACCCAACTGTCCATAGTAAGTCGTCTGCCGATCCCATGTTTATGCGCTAGTCTTAAAAGAGAACAGCCTGAGTCCGTATCTGAGAAATCTGGTTTATTGCCAAGACTAAAATTTGAACCTTCTAAGGTGACAACTGGACCAGTAGATATGATTAAGGTTAACATGAACACCAAAAAGGAGATAAAAAAATAACATTTAGATGGTGATAGACATTTCTGAAATGCCGTGCGGATGGCTTACTCAGGAATCTTTTAAATTATACGTTGACACCAAAACGTGTAGTTCTGTTGGTATCCAAATGGATCCTCTAGAATATACAGATCCACTATACTGTCAAGTACTCGACCTGCTTCGGATATCCAAGCTAATGTGGCGGCCATTACAGACGTCAGACTTCTTCGGTCATTATTAGAAGAACCTTGGCCAGCAGATGCTTTTCATACCGTAGAAATTGAATGTGGCGACCCCCTCTTGGCGAATAAGGAGTGCGACTGGGCTATCATTACTACTGACGCAGATATGAGTTCAGACATTGATAGGCTTTTCAGAGACCGATATCCAGAGCTTTTGGAACTCAAAGACCTAGGTGCGTAGCATACAGGCGTGAGTTGTCTCACATCAAGTACAAACATTCCTGTGGAGGGAGGTTTTGGTACCTATGAACGCTTTATATATAAGCTCACAGCTGTGCAGTCCTTTGCACGAGGACTTGAGCCTTCTGTTAGAAAAATTGACGAACTTAAGAACATTGGCTCAGAAACATGGGAGGTGGAAAATTCGAATACCGTTACCTGCCGGATTTGAATTCTCCTGGGCTCAGAAAATCCTCGAATATGTCTTCCTAGACTCTGACATTAAGATACTGCTGCATACTCCCAGACAGCACAACACCGGCTCCGGAGGGCGGTTTCAAATTCATACTTCACGGCTTTCTTCAACGCGTAAGTATACAGGTTATTATTGCTTTCCTGAACAACAAACCTACGCCGACCTGTTAAAGGAAGTTAAACAACAGGTGAACTTAACTGACCTTGGTGTAGAACTGTAACCTATTAAGAAAACCAGTAGTGGAGAGTTGCTCATGACCAACAATGGAGGAAACGACCAAACAGAGACTTTACGCTCTGCTATAGCCGCCAAAGCATCTAATACGGCGGCACGTTGTCCGAAACGAAATTATGAACTTTTCCATATTCATGGAATTGATGCTATCACTACATCCTCCAAGATGCAAGAGGCAGTGTCTCGGCCTATAGAAATGGCTGCATATCTATCGCATAGATTTCCAGTTGAAATCTATGCGACCCACAGCAGAAGGACAGATCGCTACAGTAGCTGTCCAACCTGAAATAGCACAGAAACTTCTAAAACTTGGACATGCCCGTATCGGTTGGTGCTCTTGCAAGATAGCAGGAACGTGTAACAATACCGCGATGTTTTATTTTTCAAGAGTTCGGCCATCGTGCCAATGTTTGTTCCCGTCCTTCTCGAGGAGATATTTGTCTGAAGTGTGGAAAAGACGGCCATTTGGCTGCTGATTGCGTCAATGAACCTTACTGTTTGTCACGTGCTCGTCGGGGCCACAGGATGGACTCCCAAAACGTTCCCATATACAGAAAACTAGACAACGATGCACGCTCCCGGAATTTAAAGGGGAATTGATGGCAGGCTCCCCTAAGGAGGATGACTTAACCTCACCACGAGATCTCATGGATAAACGCTCTGTTCTCCGTATACTTCAAGGTAACATTGACAGAGGTAGAGAAGCTATGGATCTCATGAAGTAGATAGCTGTGGAATATGACGTGGACATCATATTGATGGCGGAGTCGAATAAAGCCAAAGTCACTCAAGAACAATGGTACGTTGATAGACATCTTGATGTTGCCATATGAATTTCCAATAATGTATTCAGGTCTTACGTATCGGAAACGGGGAAGGGTTTGTGTGGATCGGGACACCGTTTATGGTTAGTTTCGGTTGCTACATTTCACCCAACGTGGATTTACTCGATTTTACCACATTCTTACGAAATTACGATTGGCCATGAGGAGCCACACTAAGGAGATTGTGGTCTGTTGAGATTTTAATGCTAAGTCACATCAGTGTTTCTCTCCTGTGGAAGATACCAGAGGACGTGCCTTGGCAGAGTGGCTGGCTGAAGATGATTTCTTCACTCATAATCGCGAACAGGCTCCTACTTTTGTACGGCGTAATAGTAAGTCGTATATCGACGTTACTTTCAGCACCCGTAATATCTCTCAGAGGGTAGTTCAGTGGGAAGTATTGGAAGACGAGACACTGAGTTACCATCAACATATAGTTTTTGATATTAAGATCGCTAATACTTCTCGCAGGTTTGGCCATCGCTCCCGTCCCACAGGTTGGTGGGTGACACCGGAATGCCTCCCTGGGTTAATTGCAGAGGTGGCCGTTTACTTTCATCACAGTGAGAAGCGTTCTAAAGGCCAACGATTTTTCCCATTTTATACAGCAGGCCTGCGATAATAGTTTTCCCAAGAAGTCCTTCGCAAACTTTCGAAAGCCTGCATATTGGTGGTCTGATGAGATAGCCGTCAAACGACGCCAGACCTTACAGAGACATCGTGCCATGGTAACGGCGAATAACTGGGACAATGCAGATCAGAAACACCAATGCTGGGAACAATATCGAGGAAGTAGAGCTCTATTGAAGGCAGCCATATTAGTAGCCAAACGAGTAGCTTGGCAAGAGATCTTCGCCGAAATTGACTCCGGTCTTTGGGGTCAAGGCTACAAGATTGCTACGAATAAGTTTCGCTCGTTGTCTGCTTCCCTGTCTGATGCTCGTCACTTAGAGATCGCACGGACACTATTTACACCTCACGTTCCCATCTCTTGGGCTAAACGTATTGTGCCCCAGGAGGAGATACCTCTATTTACCTCCGATGAGCTTGTTATTGCCGTAGAAATAATCAAGGACAACAAAGCCTCTGGATTGATTAGCCTACACCCCATGATGGTAAAAGCGTTTGGCAAGCATTACCCGGAGACATGCCTGGAAATTTTCAATCATTTGTTGATGAATGGTATTTTTCCACCAGAGTGGAAGCTCGCACGACTCTTATTATTAGAGAAAACGAAACGGGATCTAAAGTTACCACGTACCGCCCGATTTGTCTGATCAGTGTGCTGGGGAAGCTGCTTGAACGTCTGATTCTGGAAGGACTGAACTCAGAATTGGAGCGCAGTGGAGGGCTGGCTGCCCCAAATATGGTTTCAGAGCTACACGGTCTACCATAACAGCCCTGAGGAGAGTTCAGAAGCTTGCCGAGGAAGTGAAATCTCGGTCCTTAGAGCGGAGGTCTCTGTGTGCCCTTATCACGTTAGATGTACAAAATGCATTTAATTCCACACCCTGGGGCTATATTCTCCAAGAGCTTAGTTCTCGGAATCTGGCCCCGTACATCTACAACATCATAGCAAGCTCCCTACAAGATCGACCACTGCTAGTTGGAACCCATAGTCGAATGGCAATGTCGTGCGGCGTCCCACAGGGCTCCGAGTTAAGTCCTTTTTGTGGAATGTCAATTTAGATGGGGTCCTGAGACTAACCATGCCCCAGTTAATCACCCTGACGGCCTAGGCAGACGGCTTGGATTTCGTTGCCATTGCTGAAGTTGCCACGACCTTGGAGAGGGTAGCCAACCTAGCGCTGGCTTCCATAGACGCTTATCTAACCTTAAAAGGCTTAACCTAGCACCACATAAAACAGAAGTGGTTGTGCTGGTGGGTGGCTGGAAGATTTTAAATATCTGCCTTCGACTTGATGACTTACACATCACTAGTCAGAATGCATTCAAGTACCTTGGCATTCATTTGGACCGTAATATGTGTATGGGACACCGTGTGAGGGCCGTTGTGGCGAAAGCAGGAAAACCTTAGCTCATCTGTGTCGAATAATACCCAATACTGGAGGACCGAGAGAAAGTAGCAGAAGAATTCTCTTCTCGTTCGTGACATCTATCCTGCTATACGGTGCTTGTATCTGACGTAAAGCGCTACACCGGAAGCTATATACTACCAGGCTCCTGAGTTTACAACGGAAGGTTGCAATTCGCATTACAAGTGCCTATCGCACCACCTTGGTTCTGGCAAGGAGGCCTCCCATTTCTCTCCTGGTCACTGAACGCCTTCAACGAGAGCAGACTGACTTAAGTAAGGACGAGGCTCGACAACAACTGTTGGAACAATGGCACGTGCTTTGAGACACCGATGATGGAACTGCATATTGGACCAAGTGTTTAATCCCGGACTTGATACCTTGGATTAATCGCCGGAGTGGAGAAGTAAACTTCTATTTAACACACCTTCTCACTGGGCATGGTTGCTTTAGGTATTATCTCTATCGATTCGGCCTTAGTGCTTCAGATGAGTGCATTTACTGTGGGAAGGTGGACACAGTGGAACACACGTTTTCTGACTGCATTAGATGGCACAAACTCAGACAAGAAATTGATTTCAAAATGACATCGTTCACGCCTCCACATGTGGTCCCCTTCATGCTTTCCTCTGGCACTAATTGGAGAATAATCAGCATGATCGCCCATGACATATTATCTCGCAAACGACGAGAAATGAATGATATTTAAGACAGTTACTGGCCGACATAGACCACTAACAACTAGAATCGTCTTCTTCTTGAAGTAATACCGTCAGGGTAGTTCCAAGAGGAAGCTCTAATGATTCTGTAGGGGTGCTTTTAGTTGGTAGGGACCCAACTCACTGGTTCCGCGGTGTCTTTTGAAGATTTTCCCCTGCCTACAAAAAACCCTACTGCTGCTACTGCTACTGCTCCTGCTACTGCCGCTGCTGCTGCCGCTGCCGGTGCCGCTTCCGCTGCCGCTGCCGCTGCTGCTGCTACTGCTACTACGACGACTACGACGACGACTGCTGCTACGACTGCTGCTACGACTGCTGCTACGGCTGCTGCTACGGCTGCTGCTGCTACGGCTGCTGCTGCTACGGCTGCTGCTGCTACTGCTGCTGCTCCTGCTGCTGCTACTGCTACTACGACGACTACGACGACGACGACTGCTGCTACGACTGCTGCCACGACTACTGCTACGAATGCAGCTACGACTGCTGCTACGACTGCTGCTACGACTGCTGTTACGGCTGCTGCTATGGCTGCTGCTACGGCTGCTGCTACGCCTGCTGTTACGGCTGCTGCTACGGCTGCTGCTACGGCTGCTGCTACGGCTGCTCCTACGGCTGCTGCTACTGCTGCTACTACTGCTGCTGCTACTGCTGCTGTTACTCGGCTGCTGCTACTGCTGCTGTTACTGCTGCTACTACTGCTACTGTTGCTGCTATTGCTGCTAATGCTGCTGCTACTGCTGCTACTGCTGCTGCTACTGCTACTGCTGCTGCTACTGCTGCTGCTACTGCTGCTGCTGCTACTACTGCTGCTGCTACTGCTGCTACTGCTGCTGCTGCTACTGCTGCTGGTACTGCTGCTGCTACTACTGCTACTACTACTACCACTACTACTACCACTACTACTACTACTACTACTACTACTACTACTACTACTACTACTACTACTACTACTACTACTACTACTACTACCACTACTACTATTACTACTACTACTGGCAGGAGGCTTTGGATTTTGCCAATGTAGCTTGCATCATATGTATAAAGAATCATCTAAAAGTGATACAATTGGTGAGTGTTTATACCTATATGGTGTTAATAACTTCTAGAGATTTCTAGGTAATACGTGATGTATCAACGAGAATGTTAGTAGCGTGACTTGCAGGAGTATTTGCTGTTTTTTGGACCATCTTAACAGTGGCTAATTTGTTGGTTAAGATAGGACAAGTTTCACTATATTAAGAATCATCTTCACTTAAATGATTTTAAAGTGATACAATTCGTCAGTTTATAAGTGTTTAGTGTTAATAACTTCTAGATAATACGTAATGTATCAATGAGAATGTTGATAGCGTGATTTATTGGAGGATTTGTTTTGGACCACCTTAATAGTGGCTACTCTTGTTGGTTAAGGTGGGACAAGTTTGACTATATTAAGAATTATCTTCACTAAATCGTTATATTTGTGAACACAACATTTTAATTGTAAAAGAATTAATGTATTAGAGGTGCACCACACATTTTAACACAGTACTACAGGAGGATTTGGATTTTGCCAATGTAGCTTGCATCATATGTATAAAGAATCATCTAAAAGTGATACAATTGGTGAGTGTTTATACCTATATGGTGTTAATAACTTCTAGGGACTTCTAGGTAATACGTGATGTATCAACGAGAATGTTAGTAGTGTGATTTACAGGAGTATTTGCTGTTTTTTGGACCATCTTAATAGTGGCTACTTTTGTTGGTTAAGGTAGGACAAGTTTGACTATATTAAAAATTATCTTCACTAAATCGTTATATTTGTGAACACAACATTTTAATTGTGAAAGAATTAACGTATTAGAGGTGCTAGTGTTAGCGCCATACGTACTCCTATGAATTTAGTGCTTTAAGCCGTTAATACTTATGAATCCCATGGTTATAGACACGTCCGCAATGTCCAACGCATTATCATGCGCTGGTCTTAATAGAGAGCAACCTAAATCCACTTCAAAGGAATCTGATTTATTTCCAAGACTAATTTCCGAACTGTCCAAGGTGGCAAATGGACTTGTAGAGATGACTAAGGTTAATGTGAACACCAAAATGGAAATAAAAAATAACATTCAGGTGGTCAAAGACATTTCTGAGATGCTGTGCGGGTGGCTTACTCAGGAATCTTCTAAAATGATCGTTGATCCCAAAATGTGCAGTTGTATCGGTATCCAAACGGATCCACTAGAATCCATGGATCCCACTGTACTGTCAAGAACCCGAACTGCTTCAGATATCCAAGCTAATTTGGCGGCCATTACCAACGTTGGACTTCTTCAGTCATTATTAGAAGAACCTTGGCCAACAGAAGCTTTTCATAGCGTTGAGATTGAACATGGCAACCCCCTTTTAGCGAATAAGGAATGCGACTTGGCAATCATTACTGCTGACACAGATATGAGTTCAGGCATTGATAGACTGTTCAGAGATTGATACCCAGAGTTTTTGGAATTCCAAGACTTAGACACGGAGCATACAGGCGTAAGTTATCTCACAACAAGAAAAACAATTCCTATGGAGGGAGGTTTTCGGACCGATGAACGGTTTATATATAAGCTTACAACTGCACAGTCTCCAGCATCGGGAGATACCTTGAGCCTTTTATTAGAAAAATTGAGGAAATTAAAAACTTTGGCTCGGAAACATGGACGTTTGAAAATTCGAATATCGTTACCTGCCGGATTCGATCTCTCCTGGACTCAAAAAATCCTTGAATATGTCTTTCTGGACTCTGACATTAAGATAATGCTACATGCTCCCAGACAACATAACACCGGCTCTGGAGGGCCGCATCAAATTCATAATTCATGACCTTCCTCAACACGTAATATTACAGGGGCTATTATTGTTTCTCCTGGACAGCGAACTTATGCCGACCTGTTAAAGGAAGTTAAACAACAGGTAAGCTTATCTGACCTTGGTATAGAAGTGAAATCTATCAAGAAAACCCGCAGTGGAGAGTTGCTCATGACTATCAATGGTGGAAATGACCAAGCAGAGACCTTACGCTCTGCGATAGCCTCCAAAGTATCAAACACGGCGACACGTTGTCCGAAACGAAATAATAAACTTTTCCATATTCATGGAATTGACGCCATCACTTCATCCTCCGAAGTGCAAGAGGCACTTTCTCGCGCTATTGATATGGCCTCAGAGAATATTCAGGTGAAATCCATGCGACCCACAGCAACAGAGGGACAGATTGCTACAGCAGCTGTCCAACCAGAAATAGCGCAGAAACTTCTGAAACTTGGACATGTACGTATTGGTTGGTGCTCATGCAAGATACAGGAACGTGTACCAATACCACGATGTTACCGTTGTCAAGAATTTGGTCATCCTGCCAATGTTTGCTCCGGTCCTTCTCGAAGAGATATTTGTCTAAAGTGTGGAAAAGATGGTCATTTGGCTGCTGATTTTGTCAATGAACCATACTGTTCGTCATGTGCTCGTCGAGGTCACAAGATGGGCACCCATAACTGTCCTAAATACAGAAAACTAGTGAACGATGCAAGCTGCCGGAATTTAAAAGGAACGGATGGCAGGCTCCCCTAAGCAGGATGACTTAACCTCACGACCAGATATCATACATAAACGCTCTGTTCTCCGTATACTTCACGGTAACATTGACAGAGGTAGAGAAGCTATGGACCTCATGAAACAAATAGCTATGGAATATGAAGTGGACATCATATTGATGGCAGAACCGAATAAAGCCAAAGTCACACAAGAACAATGGTATGTCGATCGAAATCTTGATGTTGCCATACACATTTCCAATAACACTATTCCGGTCTTACGTACAGGACACGGGGAAGGGTTTGTGTGGATCGAGACACCGTTTATGGTTGTTTTCGGTTGCTACATGTCTCCTAACGTGGATTTGCTGGCTTTTATCACATTTTAACACAAATTACGACTGGCAATGAAGAACCATACTAAGGTGATTATGGTCGGTGGAGATTTTAATGCTAAATCGCATCAGTGGTCCTCTCCTGTGGAGGATGCGAGAGGACGTGCCTTAGCAGAGTGACTGGCTGAAGAGGACCTCATCACTCATAATCGTGGACGGGCTCCCACTTTTGTACGATGTAATAGTGAGTCGTATATTCACATTACTTTCAGCACCCGTAATATTTCTCAGAGGGTAGTTCGATGGGAAGTATTGGAAGAAGAGAGGCTGAGCTACCACCAACACATAGTTTTTGACATTATGATGGCTAACTCTTCTTATAGGTTTGGCCATCGCTCCCGTCCCACAGGTTGGCGGATAACACCGGAATGCCTCCCAAGGTTAATTACAGAGATAGACCGTTTATTTTCATCACACAGAGAAGCGTTTCTAATGGCTAAGGATTTTTCCCATCTTATACAGCAGGCCTGTGATAATACTTTTCCCAGGAAGTCTTTCACAAACTTTCGAAAGCCTGCATATTGGTGGTCTGATGAGATAGCCGTCAAAAGACGTCAGACCCTACAGAGACGTCGTGCCATGGTAAGGCCAATAAGAGGGACGATGAAGTTCAAAAACACCTACGATGGGAACAATATCGAGAAAGTGGAGCCCTATTGAAGACAGCCATATTAGAAGCCAAACGTGTAGCTTGGCAAGAAATCCTCACCGAAATTGACTCCGACCTTTGGGGTCAGGGCTACAAGATTGCCACAAATAAGTTTCGATCGCCATCTGCTTCCCTGCCTGATACCCGTCAGTTAGGGATTGCACGGACACTATTTCCAGCTCACGTTCCCATCTCTTGGGCTAAACGTATTGTGCCCCAGAAGGAAATACGTCTGTTTATCTTCGATGAACTTGCTGCTGCCGCAGAAAAAATCAAAGACAACAAAGCACCTGGTCCGGATGGCCTACACCCTATGGTAGTTAAAGCAGTCATCAAGAATTATCCGGAGAGTTGTCAGGAAATGTTAAATCATTTATTAATAAATGGTATTCTTCCTCCAGAGTGGAAACTGGCACGACTCATATTGATAGAGAAACCGAAACTGGATCTAAACGTCACCACGTATCGCCCGATTTGGCTGCTCAGTGTGCTATGGAAGCTGTTTGAAAGACTGATTTTAGAAAGGCTAAACTCAGAATTGGAACGCAGTGGAGGGCTGGCTGATGCCCAACATGGCTTCAGAGCTACACGATCTACTATAACATTTTAGGTATTTTAAGTTTCACTTTTTAGCTTTAAAGGGGGTGAGGTTTTATTTTCTTTGATTGCTTTTACATTGGACTTCGGGCCCTAATGACCTAGTTGTCGACGGGCCCGTAAACCCCACTACTCACTCACTCTACTATAACAGCCTTGAGAAGAGTTCAGAAGCTTGCTGAGGAAGTAAACTCTCAATCCCAAGAACGAAGGTCTCTATGTGCCCTTATCACGCTAGATGTACAAAATGCATTTAATTCCGCACCCTGGGGCGGTATTCTCCAAGAGCTGAGTTCACGGAATCTGGCCCCGTACCTGTACAATATGATAGCAAGCTTCTTACAAGATAGATCGCTCTTTGTTGGAACCCATAGTCGAAAGGAAATGTCGTGCGGCGTCCCACAGGGCTCCGTATTGAGTCCTTTTTTATGGAATGTTTATTTCGATGGAGCCCTGAGACTAACCATGCCTCAGGAAATCACTCTGACGGCCTACGCAGACGACTTAGCACTCGTTGCTATTGCTGAAGAAGCAACGACATTAGAGAGGATAGCCAACTTGGCGCTGGCTTCTATAGACTCTTACCTAATCTCTAAAAAACTTAAACTGGCACCACACAAAACAGAAGTACTCTGCTTCTGGGCGGCTGGAAGACTCCAAATATCTGTCTCCGACTTGGCGACTCACACATCATTAGCCCGAATACAATCAAGTACCTCGGTATTCATCTAGACCGTAATATGTATATGGGACACCATATAAGGACCGTTGTGGCGAAGGCAGGAACAGCCTTAGCTCATCTGAGTCGAATAATGCCCAATACTCGAGGACCGAGAGTAAGCAGCAGAAGAATTCTTTTCTCGGTCGTGACATCTATCCTGCTATACGGTGCTTGTATATGGCGAAAAGCACTCGACCGGAAGATATACACCACCAGGCTCCTGAGTTTACAACAGAAGTTTGCTATTCGTATCACAAGTGCCTATCGCACCACACCTACAAAGGGTTTATTAGTTCTGGCAAGGACGCCTCCCATTTCTCTCTTGGTCACTGAACGTCTTCTAAAAGAGCAGACTGATATAAGCAAGAGCGAGGCTCGTCAACAACTGTTGGAACAATGGCAAGTGCTTTGGGACACCGATGATGGAACTGCACATTGGACCAAGAGTTTAATCCCGGACCTGATAACTTGGATTAGTCGCCGGAGTGGAGAAGTAAACTTCTATTTAACACAGCTTCTCACTGGGCATGGTTGCTTTAGGTATTACCTCAACCGTTTCGGCCTTAGTGCCTCAGATAAGTGCATTTACTTTGGGAAGGTGGACGCAGTGGAACACACGTTTTTTTAATGCATTAGATGGCGCAACCTCAGACAAAAAGTTGAATTCAAAATGACATCTTTCACGCCACAATATGTCGTCCTCTTCATGCTTAAGTCTAGCACTAATTGGCAAATAATCAGCAAGTTCGCCCATGATATATTGTCTCCCAAAAGACGAGAGATGAACGATGCTTAAGACAATTACCGACCGATATAGACAGCCAACATCTTGAATCGTCTTATTGAAGTAATACCGCCAGGTAGTTCCAAGAAGTTACTCTAACGATTCTGGAGGGGTTTTTTAGTTGTTAGGAACCCAACTCGCCGGATTAGAGGTGTCTTTTGAAGATTTTTCCCCCGCCTACAAAAAACTACTACTACTACTAATAGTACTACTACTTCTACTACTACTACTACTACTACTACTACTACTACTACTACTACTACTACTACTACTACTAATAGTACTACTACTAATACTACTACCACTACTACTACCACTACTGCTACTACTACCACTACTGCTACTACTACCACTACTACTACCACTACCACTACTACCACTACTACCACTACTACCACTACTACCACTGCTGCCACTACTACTACGCCTACGACTACGACGACTACGACTACGACGACTACGACTACGACGACTACGACTACGACGACTACTACGACTACGACGACTACGACGACTACGATTACTACGACTACTACGACGACTACGACTACTACTACTACGACTACTACTTCTACGACTACTACTACTACGACTACTACTACTACCACCCCCAAGGGGCTCGCCACTTGTGAGCACGGGCTTGGCATTCCCGGGGTGCCCCAGCTAGGTCTCAGTCTTCTTCATCCTGTCTTGACTGGGGCTTCTATCCTCCCTCCCCTGTCCTTGTTCCCTTTCCTTTCCCTCTTCGGTGGAACTTCATTGATGCTGATCCCTGGCAATGGCAACGGTTTCCTCTAAATTTTCATATGGAAGGTCCTTTTTCGAAATATAGCTTACGGGACAGGGGCCTCGGATCTCCAGAACCGGTTGGGGATGTTGGTGCTGTGGCAGGCCATACCCGACCGTCATCCAGCGACTGCCTGAAAACCTGAGTGACTCCCCACTTCCTTCTGCTACTGGGGTGTGCGACATAATGGACTGTGATGAGCTTTCATCCGCTCGTCATCCGGATGGGACCAGTAATATTTCTTTGGAGCGATAGGCCGCATCTGGGCCTACTTGCGATCACTCCTCTTCCACCATGATGGAGATTCCGCCGAACACCAGCGTTATCTCACGCGCAGGAGGCCTGAAAACGGAGCGCCCTGTTTCCGAGTCTGATGAAGAAACTTTCTTACCCCAACTGGTCTCCGAACTCGCTACAGTCTGGACTAATTGACCTAGTAGGTGTCCACGTGAACACTAAAACTATAATTAAAACAAAAATTCACAAGTCAAGCACATCGCTGATTCTCTTAGCGCTTGGCTTATGCGGGAGTAATGAATGAATAAGTAAATGAATATGTAAATGATTAAATAACTGAATAATTGATGAATAAGTCCAAGATGAAGACTATGTCTACCACTTCTCCATCGGTGAGCACCCAAACTGAACCAGCGTTGTCCGTTCCCTGCACCATGCCTTCGGGCTCCCGCAGTGCCGCAAACATCCGCAGTGATTTGGAACAAATTGAAGATATTGCCCTTCTACCGCCACTGCTGGCTGAGACTTGGCCAGCTGATACATTTCAGAGTGTGGAAACCGAATACAGTAATCCCCTTCTGGAAAGTACAGACGGCGACCTTGCCATCTTCACTACTGATTCGGCCATGAACTCTGGCATTGCGCGCCTCTTCAGGGAACGCTTCCCGGAGCTCTTGGAACTGGAAGACCATGATGTGGAGTACGCAGGCGTGACCTATCTTACCTCCACCACAAAAATTCCTGTGGCCGAAGGGTTTCGGACAGCTGAGCGTTTCATTTTCAAACTGACCTCTTCGCAGCCCTTAGAGGAAGCTGATACCACCAGGCTGCTAGTTGACCGACTCTCTCGCTTACGCGACCTGGCGCGGAAGCACGGGAGATGGAAGATTCACCTTCCATTGCCCGCCGGATGTGATCTTATTGCTGTCAAGAAAATACTGGAATATGTCTTCATGACCTCTGGTGTGAGTATAGTTCTACATGCCCCTCGACCTCAGAGGATTGGGCCCAGTAAGCCTCCACCTGGGTCACTATCCCGGCCTACCGCGTCACGTTCGGACACCAGGACTATCATTGTTTCTCCTGGACCGCGAACCTATTCCGACCTTTTGAAGGAGGTCAAACAACGTGTGAACTTGGAGAGTATCGGAGTTGAGGTGCAAACCATCCGTAAGACACGTGGAGTGGAGATGCTTTTGACAATCAAAGGAGGTGACGACAAGGCGGAGTCCTTACGCTCGGCTATAGCCGCTAAAGTTTGTAACACGGCGGCCCGTTGTCCTGTTCGTAACCACAAACTATTCCACATTCATGGGATTGATGCGGTGACTACTTCCTTAGAGGTGCAGGAGGCCCTCTAACGCGCCCTTGGCGTCGATATTTCAGCCATTCAGGTGAGGTCTATGAGGCCGACGACGACTGAAGGACAGATTGCCACCATCGCTGTACACACGGATGTCTCACTTAAACTCCTTCAACTTAGATACGTCCGTATTGGCTGGTGCTCCTGTAAGATCCAGGAACGGGTTACGATCACCCGCTGCTTTCGGTGTCAAGAGTTTGGTCATCGCGCAAACAAATGCAACGGACCTAATCGAGGCACTGTCTGTCTGAGATGCGGGTCATCTGTCTGCGGGTTGCACCAATGACCCTTACTGTATTACGTGCACCCGGCGGGGCCATAGTTTGGACACCTATAATTGCCCCAAATATCGTCAACTGCTCAACCACGCCCGCTCCCGGCGTCTATTAGGTACCAATGACACTCCTTCACCGATATGATCGCCGAGGTTTGCGTCGCTCTTCTGCTACCCCTGATCCACCTAGACGTTCTTTTGTACGCTTACGGCAGGGTAACATCGACAGAGGAAACGCAGCTATGGATCTCATGGTGCAGACGGCTTTTGAGTGCAATGCTGATCTGATCATAATGGCGGAACCTACCAAACAAAAGGTTGCCCGTTCACAATGGTATACGGGCCGTAATCTTGATGTCGCTCTACACATTTGCAGTGCTGCTATTCAGGTAGTACGCACCGGCAACGGTGATGGCTTCTTGTGGCTGGAAGCTCCGTCGCTAGTTGTGTACGGCTGCTATATCTCTCCTAATGTGGACTTGAGAGCCTTCACTGCCTTTTTACATGCATTGCGCCTGGATATGAGATGACACAACAAAGAGATCTTGGCGGGAGGAGATTTCAACGCTAAATCTCATCAGTGGTCCTCCCCTGTAGAAGATACCAGAGGACGCGCACTGGCAGAATGGCTGGCCGAAGATGACCTGGTTGTCCATAATCATGGGGTCGCACCCACATTTGTCCGGCGTGATAGCACATCTTATTTGGACATCACATTCAGCACTAACCCTCTTGCTAAGTGCATACTTCATTGGGAGGTACTGGAAGAAGAGACTCTTAGTTATCACCAACACATTCTGTATGATGTCCAGCTTGCCTGTTGCTCACGACAGCTGGGCAGACCTCTGCGCTCTACGGGCTGGCGTGTGACGCCGGACTCACTTGATCTCTTGGGGGCAGAGGCTGGCCATCTGTTGCAAAGACCAAACTCACCAGCTTCGACGGCTCAGGGTTTTTCTCACCTTCTACAGAGTGCCTCCGATAAGGTCCTTCCCAGGAAGGCCACCCCGCCATTTCGTAAACCTGTCCACTGGTGGTCCGCTGATATAGCAGCCAAACGTCGGCAGTCTCTGCAACACCGGCGGGTCATGGTTAGGGCCAATAAAAGGGGTGACGACGAGCAGAAACGTTCGTGCTTAGAACAATACCACCAAAGCAGGGCCTTGCTTAAAAAAACTATAATGGAAGCCAAACGTATAGCATGGCAGAAACTCCTTGACGAAATTGACTCTGATATATGGGGCCAGGGCTATAAGCTGGCAACCAACAGATTTCGCTTGTCGTCGTCTACGCTATTGACGGATGATCGTCAGCTGGAGATTGCTCGTAATTTATTCCCGGCTCATGTTCCTGTCTGCTGGATTAAACATTCTGTACTTCAGGATAAGGTACCTTTATTTTCACCCGAGGAACTCCTTGAAGCTGTCGCCAAACTGAAGGACAACAAATCACTTGGATCAGATGGTCTCACGCCTATGGTCATCAAAGCGGTAGTCAGAGCCTATCGGACTGAATGTGTGGCAATGTATAATCACTCACTATTGTACGGTGATTTTCCGGCTGTGTGGAAGATTGCCCGACTGGTGCTCCTTGCGAAACCTAAACAGAAATTGGGTGTCACCACATACCACCCCATATGTTTATTAAACGCGTTGGGAAGACTATTTGAACACATGGTTCTGCGTAGATTGAACCTAGAACTGGAACGTAGCAGCGGATTTGCCACCGCTCAACACGGGTTTCGGGCATGACGGTCCACCCTCACTGCCCTGAGGAGGGTGCAGGAACTCGCTGAGGAAGCGAAGGCCAGACCACGGGGTGGCATTCTTTCAGAACTCAGTTCTCGGAAGCTGTCTCCTCATCTTTATAATGTGCTTGCCAGCTATCTGCAAGACCGGACATTGCTTGTGGGTACACATAGCCAACTTGACATGACATGTGGTGTGCCGCAAGACTCAGTCCTCAGCCCTACTCTGTGGAATGTATACTTCGATGGGGTTCTACGTCTACCCATGCCTCCAGGCATCACACTTACAGCCTATGCTGACGACTTGGCACTCGTTGCCATTGCTAGAGACAAGGACGCCTTGGAGAGGATAACCAATCAAGCCCTGGCTTCGATTAATGCGTATCTAATCAGCAGGAAATTGACGCTGGCGCCACATAAAACAGAAACTGTACTTCTGGTAGGCGGCCGAAAGACTCGCTCGATTCGTCTTCAGCTTGGCACACTCTCTGTCACGAGCCAGGATTCGCTCAAATATCTCGGCATTCATTTTGACCGCAACATGTTCATGGGCGTTCACGTAAGGACCGTAATTCAGAAGGCGGAAACTGTCATTGCCATCTGAGTCGCATAATGCCGAATACCGGAGGTCCCAGGGCACGAAACCGACGGCTTCTCTTCTCTGTTGTGGTGTCCATTCTCTTATACGGCGTGGGTATTTGGCGAAAGGCTCTGAATCGGAAGTTGTATTGTACATTGCTGCTACGAGTCCAACGCAAGGTGGCTATTAGAATTACCAGTGCCTATAGAACTACGTCTACCAAGGCGTTACTGGTTCTGGTCAGCACTCCACCTATCTCCTTGCTGGCTACTGCGCGTCTCTTAAGCGAGCAGACCGAAATCGGTAAAGCGGAGGCTCATCAACAACTATTAGAAAAATGGCAGACTCTTTGAGACTGCGACGACGGGACTGCTTACTGGACAAGGCGCTTAATTCCCCAACTGACTCCATGGTGTAATCGCAAAGAAGGTGATGTTAACTTCTACCTTACCCAATTCCTCACCGGGCACGGCTGCTTTCAGGCATATCTTCATCGTTTCGAACTCAGCCCCTCCGCGGAATGTATATACTGCGGCGCCGCTGACACCGTAGAACACACCTTCTTTGACTGCGTACGATGGCAGCAGCAATGCCATCAGGCTGCATCTAATTGGGCATCTTTACACCGGACGAAGTCGTCTCTCGAATGTTAATCTGTGCCAACCACTGGAAGGCTGTCAGCAAATTGGCTCACGATATCCTATCTCGCAAACGTCGAGAAATGGACGATCTTTGACACTACAGTCGACCCATAATCACCATCTTATGATCATCTTCTTCTTGAAGTAATGCCCTTTGGGCAGTTCCAAGAAGAAGTTCACAACGGTCCTCGCAGAGGTTTTTTAGTTGGCGGGAATGCAACTCGCCTGAGGCGTCTTTGTAAGATTTTTCCTCTGCGAAAAAAAAACTACCCCCACTACTACCACCACTGCTACCACCACTACCACCACTACCACCACCACGACCACGACCACGACCACGACCACGACCACGACCACCACCACGACCACCACCACCACTACTACTACTACTACTACTACTACTACTACTACTACTACTACTACTACTACTACTACTACTACTACTACTAATACTACTACTACTAATACTACTACTGCTGCTGCTACCGCTGCTGCTATTGCTACTGCTACTACTGCTGCTACTGCTACTACTGCTGCTACTGCTACTACTGCTACTGCTACTGCTACTGCTACTACTGCTACTGCTACTGCTACTACTACTGCTACTACTACTGCTACTACTACTACTACTACTACTACTACTACTACTACTACTACTACTACTACTACTACTACTGCTACTACTGCTACTACTACTACTACTACTGTTACTACTACTGCTACTACTACTACCAATATTACTGGTAATTTATATCGCAAGCAGACGATCAAACTTCGAGCTATCTCGAAGTTTACAAATAGATTACGTACATCATGTCCTTCTGGCACAACAAATGTGACGCATCTATTGTTTCATCGGCTATAATGGCAACGTAATACGTTTTATGTATTTATTGAATGACCTCATCGTGATATACTTGTAAAATGTATTCTAAAATGCCATTCTGTATGGTTTTAGATGTTCCCTTAATTGCAGTGGAAGATCACAAGTGTAATTTTAATTCCCTATACAGCTCAGCACTCAACTGGATTAATTCTCGGAATACGCCTTAGTTATTCGAGTTCTCTGACTCATCGCATCAGTGTAATGCTAATTCTAACTTTCCACTGAATCGTAATGCAATTGATTATTAAACTTAGCACATACCTGTTTCTGCCTGCTTGCTGTTTATGCTTTAGAATGGCTTGCTGATGCAGGGAATTAAGTTTAACTCGAATGTCTGTGCTGGAGCAGGGTTCACCACATTGTTTATATGTTGGTGGGATTTCTTGTGGGTCTGAATTTCTTTCTCCCAAATATGAACTAAATCCACCACACCTATCTTGGACCAAATTTTATCGCCACCAAATAGAATGCATGGAAAGCAGAATAAAGTGTTTTTCACCTCACATCCACAGATACATTTTGGTGTGTGTGTGTGTGTGTGTGTGTGTGTGTGTGTGTGTGTGTGTGTGTGTGTGTGTGTGTGTAAATGTCACTGCTAAATTTTCTAACGCGATTAACCCCACCATTTTGTTCTGTGTTTATATTCAGATAAGGAGTAGGTTTCCCTATGGATTTTACTTTCACCTTCTAACGATGATGTAGAAAATGGATTACTTAATAAAGAACTCCCTTTATTCATTTTACTTAAACAAAGCAAACTGCACACGTAATCACTGATGCACTCGACAGCGTTTACCACGTGTATACTGTCCTTACCTCCTATCACACCTCTCCTTCGAATGTAGGGGATTTCTGGCAGTGCGGCCAACCTTATTGAAAACAATTATTTATATAATTTTAAATATAAACAACGGAAAACAACTAATGTAGTAAGACACGAATTTCTACTTTTACGCAGTAGTGATGATGGCTTATTTCTCATTTCTCCGTATAGCACATTCTACTAAGTGTGTGATAAGGTTCCTACACATAGTTTGCATCTGCTGCCAACGGTACCCGTGACAATTGTTAACTGGCACGAATATGAGCTGTTCTCCTTCCCCTGCAAGCCCCGTTAGCACCCAGACTTGACGTCCAGAACACCGTAAATCCGAGCCAGCTATGAAGTGGCACGAATCCATAGAATACTGAAATAATAAGATTGTACACTTATAACTTGCTGTCGCTTCCTTCAGCTTTTATAGTTTTTCATTGTCAGACAAGCCATTTTCTTGCGCCTTTAAGAGTAATAAGATTAATGCTCGTATTATCGATGTAACAGTGGAGTATACAAATAACTTAAAATAAGTATTTCTTGTTTTATTAAGGTAGTGTCATGGCACGGAGTCACCACGCCCGGAGCCACCCCTGGTCATAAGTGTGAAAGCCTACTTATAACTGTGATAGAAACTTTAAATGAGCTGGCTCTAGATATTAAAAATTGAGCTGAGTCCTATGATAATACTAGTAATATGTCAGGCACATACTAAGGCCTTCAAGCACAAATTAAAAAATTAAATACCCTTGCTGTGTATGTCCCACGATCGGCTTATTCTTTCATTCTTGTTGGTTGTTCTGCTATAGGATGTAGTATGCCTGCAGTGAACTTCTTTGGTGTTTTTCAGGAGCTGTATGACCATTTCTCAGTGTCTACACACAGGTGGAAACTTTATTACCTCATCTGAAACCAATCTCTACGGTATCTTTCATAAACAAGATGGTGTCGATTGGCTGCTTGTAGTTTGTGTTCTTCATGGTTAGAGATCCAATCAGCTCTAACTGCAATATCTTACGACAACAGAGAGACCTACTCGTTCTGGAGCTGCAGAACTTCGTGATTTACTTCAAAATTTGGAGATATGGCTTACTTCATTAATGTGGAAGAATGTTTTAGAAAGGCTTACCTATGTAAGCAAAACGTTAAATTCCGTTGAAGCTGAATTAGAAATTGTTATCGATCTTTATAATTAATTAGTAACATATTTTGAATGCAAAGGAGGCGTTTGATCTTTGCGTGGAAAAAGCTATGAACCTGTGCGGTAAAGATACATACAATTACGACAGCACCAGGAAACTAGGACGTAAGTTGGAATATGGTGAGCAGCGAGAAAGGTTTGTGTTTTCTGACAGAGAAAATCACAGAATAAATGTTTTCAATGTTATTATTGATAGCCTATGTCAAGAACTGAAACTTATATGTAATGCGTATGAAGGATTGTTTGCTAATTTTGATTTTTTTACTAAGCTCTGAGTTAAAAAATAACTTTCGAACGGGCTCAAACTTTAAGAGTGAACTACTCGGGCTATATAGGGTATGAATGCAACAATGAATGCATTCACCTTCTATTCTACATGATCTAAATTTTAGATAAAAGATGTCATTGCCTGTCCAAACAAAACACTTAATCTGTGTAAACCTATAGCAAATAGTTCGGCACAGAGATTATTTTCAGTGCTCAAGAGAGTTAAAAAGTACTTTCGTTCAACAACACGCCAAGAGAAACTGAACATTACGTCAGTTATTTGTAACCAGTCTGATCTGCTTCATCAGATCGACTTCGACATGGTCGTCAATGCTTTCTCTATGAAGAAAGTACATAGGAAATCGTTATAATTTACAAATAAGATGTATGTATTTTCATTCCGAGTAATTAATTTTTTTCGGAATTGTAACTTTTATTTAACGTGGTATCATTTAAAACTAAGTGAAACTCATAATGACCTTATAGTAGCGGCGCATATTATCTGGGGGAATTTGGGGAGCGGAAACTTTTAGCACTTAGCACTGACTAGTGGCGGCAAAATATCTAAATCCTGCACTGTAGCTCATTCGTTTGGGGTTTATGTTTACATTGGCGGAAATAGTCCAGTGGGAATGCTTTTATTTTATTTTCCTATTTTCGTTTTTTTAAGTATTTCTAAGATTATTTGTTCATCAGCACACATATTTGGTAATCCTACGCACATGCATTTTGGCAATGTCTGAGCGCATACTTATTATAGGTCCCTGTTCCCTAGCACCAGTTTCGACTAAAGTTGTCACGCATTCCTTTGGATAAGAGCAAAATTACTGTATAGGATCACCAGATTCACATCGGAAAAACGGGAGAAAAATGCACAATGCGAGGCAATCTTTAGTTTATTCGGCCTGAACGGGCCAGACTTTTAAAAAATTAAAGGATAACAATTTTGCTCTTCCCATCCTTTTAGGGTTAATAATGCGAAAAAAAACACTTCTATTGGGAAAGAGAGGACGCTTGTTCCTACTCATACGCCACTGCTGACGATGAAAACCCGCTAGTTAGATAATACCTCACAACATTTTTCAATGGTAGCTACGCCGTAATTACATGATAGATAATAATAATTGCTACAAATAGTAAACAGGTGGAAATGGTTCAGAAACTAGCAAAATTACCTTGGTTTATATCTTTGTGTTTCTGAATTGCATTTTATTGTTAGAATTCCAGAACTATGTAAGCAAGCCGGCACGAGCGTTGAGTCACTTTTAGATACTGAAATGTCAGATCGACCTATGTCCATTGAGTAGTGTTTTGTATCAAGGTTATATGATGATGTAGTTCTTAAGGGCATTCCACTACTTGGTCATCCTCGCCCTTATACGACAGATCATGGCAAAGGTTTCAGGTCAATTTCCATATGAATTAGAAATTCTAGTAAAACAGGACATATACATAGATACAGAAAACATAGAGGCAAAAGCCAGAATTAAAACAAGGTTATACAAAGATCGAAAATGTATGAAATTTGGATATCCTAATTTCCAATTTATTAGGTTCATGCTTGTTTATCTTTCACCAGGACCTCTGTAAGTCTGTCAGGAAGTTGCAGAGTGTCTCGAAGGTGCGCTAGGGAAATACACCCTAGCAGCAAGTAACGAATCGACAAAGGTTTGGCAGACAAGAATGATCAGAACCCCCTTAAAATGTAACCTGCTTAACATTGCAGTAGCCAATACTAAGTTAATCTCCTCACGATGAGATACGCGAGAGGAGATTACCCAATTTATCGTATTTTTTTCACCGCTCTAAGCTTATTACAGCGGAGAGCTGACCGCTCTTAGTGCCAGCACCTCTCGCACCTCAAGACTAAATTATTTCGAAGTACTATGAGAGATAATAATGCTTGGTTCTGTGGTTGCCACCTTTGTTGCCAAATTTCATTCCCGGACAAACCCGCGTGATCAGCAATATTTTCACACAGCGTCGCTAATGCCAGAAGCGTGTAAATCATGGAGGGCATCCTGAATACGCTCTACAATAGGATGGTAGTTGTACAACCCACGAAGGTTCTGAAGTGCACTAAGAGAATCGCTCAGAATTAGGCAGTCACCCAGTTTGTGACGGCCCAGTATATCGCCTACAGCTTTGCAGTATAAATGGAAGTGCTACTATGAAAACCGAATGTATGTGATTCAGTTCCATAAACTAAGCACATCCAACACCGTTGGTGCTCTTAGATCCATTGGTGTTGACCAGACGTCCGACAGTGTAGCCTGGCAGATATTCTAAGAAGAAAATGTAGATACTAGACATTGGCATGGTGACTTCCAGTATACGGTCATCCCAAGATCCACATGGGATATGGAACGGAACCAGCCAACATCAGCCAAATACCTGTTAGGCATTTCAATGGCAAGCTTCTTAAGAAGCATCCAGAAACGAAACCCTGCTGGCCTTGGACTAAGGGAGACTTTGCTATACCTTTCGTTTAGAATGGCATTTAAAAGGGGAACGAACGTTGACTGCGTAGATGAACATTTAAGCACACAACAATAATTTCCTAAGAGGACGTCCCAGTGATACTGCAGAGGAGGTTCCGCCGATTCGGCGTAAAGGCTCTCAAAAGAGCTAGTTGGAAAGGCCCCCATTGCCATGTGAATGCCCCGATTATGGAATGTTTCTAAGCTTCTTAGCACAGATGGTCGAGCTGAAGAATAAACGATACACCAGTAGTCCAGTAGCCGACCGCAGGTGTGGCAATGTAGGTTAGAGGTCTAGTCATGTTCATGAAATGCAAAGATTTATGAAATAGCAAGAGAATCTAACTTCTTATATAGTGCACAGTACAAATGCTGGCGGTGCGCCAAGGCACCTTCGCGACGCAACAGAACTGCAGCCGTGTTTGCGATAAGGTCGTAACCTCCGGCCCTTTTCGTGACAAAATGTGTCGCCAACGCAGCTGAACACCAATTTATAACGGATCAGTGGGCGATACATTTGCAGGAAAACTGTTAGTTCCGATACCTGCAATTAACCATTTAGTACCCGCGGGGTATTCAGGGAACGGTCACTTCGTGCGCTTAGCTGCGCTATATGTGGTGAACAGCTAAGAGTGATATCGAAGATCCACCACAGGAAATGCCTTTCATCTGCGAGTGGAAGCAAATTTGGACCAAAGGGGAGCGAAGGCGGTAATCATTTCCTGAAGCGCCAGAAATTTACGAAGATTGACTTCTCAGTTGAGAAACGAAAACCATTTTTGAACTCCTTTTTCGAAGATTGTCTAAACAGTGTTACAGGTGCCGTTCCAAAAACAGGGTGTGCTGAGGAGTACAATAGATGGCGAAGTTCTCTACAAATAGGTATGACAAAACTCAAAATGGAACACATTTCCAGAAGGAATTAACTGCTATAGCAAACAGTGTAACACATAGTACCGATCTCTTAACGTACTCCGTTCTCCTGAACAAAATGATTAGAATAAATCGAGCCGAACCTGAATCGCAAAACACGGTTCTTCATAAACTCCTGTATAGCGGTGTCCAGTATATTCCAGCTGTACAAGGAACGTAGTATCGCGGCTCGCGAAAACTTGTCATAAGCCTTTCGAGGTCCATAAATATGCCAACAGTTTCACAGTTCTTTATAAATCTGTTCATGTTCTTGCGACGATATTGACACAAGAGGGCCACAGTTGAACGACATCGTCGAAAACCACAGTGGTTGTTAGTCAGAAGGTGGCCAATTGCTTAGGAACATATCGACCGTACTTTGATCATTCGTTCCATCAACTTGTAAACGCAATTGGTGGGGGAAATAGGACGGTAGCTAAAAGGGAGGGGATGATCCTTTCCAGCTTTCAAAATGGGTACAACGGTGGACTCCCTTCATATTTCTGGAACAGTGCTGTTAACCCAAACATGGTTGTAGACTTCGAGCAGGAATGTGTTCCCTTCAGGAGAGAGCTGTTGTAACATTTGTACGTCAATACTGTCTGGTCTGTGTGCTGACAGTCGCGAAGATGAAAGAGAATGTTCCAAATCCGCCATGGTGAAAAGCCGGTTGTAATCTTCTGCAATTCTGGAACGAAACGCGAATCCTTGAGATCCAACTCCAGTTTTAATTGGAAGGAGCTCAAGCGAATATTTATCCAAGTAAGACACTTGACCGGAAGTATTGCCAAAGGTATTGGCCACATCAAATGAATCAACAACAGCTTCTGTAGCTGTTTTAAGGCCCACCATTGGTATGAGGGCCGATTTTCGGCTACGCGCGTTAACTTACCCCATACAAAGAGGGAATTTGTATGACAATTAAATGAAGCTACAAAATTGTTCCACATTATCCATTTACTTAATTACTTGTCTAGACCTGGAGCGTTGTTATTGCAATTGGTTAGGTTATCCAATTTAGGTTGACGATAGAAAACCCTACGAAGTGAGAAGTCAACCACGGAATAGATTGCTCAGCTGCCGAATGAATCCGCTTGGTGAGATGCTGGCCTAAATCATTCACAGAGTAATGCTCGTTATAAGAAAACACAGCCAATTGGGTGTAAAGGTTCCAGTTGATATGAAACAAGAGCAATCTTGGCATTCGTCTGGAACATATATTTTATGTAAACAGACTAATAATACATGGAAAATGGTTACTAAAGTGTAAATCAGAGGTGACATTATACTGTAAGAAGAGTGCCAATAGCAGTGGACAAACTGCTACATGAAGGTGTGAAAAATTATTGAAGGAGTCAGAAAGATATATAGGCTCTCCGAAGTTGAAAGCTAGGTTATAACTGTCCCTGAAATCAGTGATCAAGTGACCTCTCCCACAAGCCCGAGTTGAATCCCAAAGTGGGTGTTGCGCATTGAAGCCTCTCACCAACAGAGAAGGTGTTAGTAACTAGGAAACTATATATTTTATATTAATGAGCGAGAGGTGATCAGACGGAGGCAGATGTAGTTTGCAATGGTAAATCGGATAAATGGCAGTACAACC
Organism: Tenodera sinensis; assembly: GCA_030765045.1. NCBI lineage: Eukaryota > Metazoa > Arthropoda > Insecta > Mantodea > Mantidae > Tenodera > Tenodera sinensis. The sequence continues at coordinate 169,412,457 of CM060964.1, forward strand.
TTTACGGCAACTGACTGTAAGGGTACAGATTCCAGAAATACGAGCATATGTCGTCTCTGATAAGTATCATAGTACCGCAATGTGCAAGCTCTTCCAGGGCAAGATACACTGTACTGGGGTGTATCGTCTTATTTGAGAAAGGTCTTATGGGCGCAACTCAGTCTCTAGCATTCTACCAAAGGCTCACTCTTATTGAGCAAAGTTCAAATTATGGTCCGTCTGTTCTAATTCCACGTATGCTCCATTGTAGGATAGCCATGGTAAGTTTTATGGGGCAAATATTTAAAAGTAAACTTCCAATACCTTGGAGGTGGCTGTATTCGAATTAATTCACTTTTTCTTTTATGTTGGGCTTTAAATGGAGCTATATCCTGCCTCGTTTACTCTGGTGTTGTGCCAGCGTGGACAATATCTTGCTCCATCTCCTCCATGGAGTAGGAGCGTTTCCCAGTAGAGATTTTCAGTTCATGAACCTCGAAACGATTGGAACCAGAGACCGCAATGATAAAAGTCACCGATCTGTATTCACCCAAGAAGATTTCTTAAAGGGGACTTCTACGGCATCTTTTTGGCACTTTCTTACCCTTTGGTATGCTGGGAGCTACCTCATTATCATCTTTAAGGAAGTCGGACCTATTATACTGCATCTTATACCCTTTTGGTGAAGGATCGTGTAGTACGGGTCTGCCAGCTTTATTTGTTGCGGCCGACGCTTCTTCTGCCGAAATTTCTGATATTCTTTTGTGCAACTGGGCACTTTGTAGTAGTTGATACAGACTTAGGCGATGATTTCAAATGTCTTGGATGTGATCTAGCTATGAAAATTTTATATAAACATGTGGCTCTTTCTGGTTCAATCCTTTGGTTTGCGGTTTGTCGGCGTGGTTCAGGTTTAGGTGCAACTGAGTCAAAACTACCAGAGTTCGGCATAGGGGCTGGCGCAGGCTCAAGGTTTTCCAGGCTTCCGAGAAGGACACCTACTCCCTAACACGGATCTCCTGCATGGCTCCTTCCTCCATAACGTGGGGCATTATCGGGAACTTGATATAGGTCCTCCAATGCAATTAATACAACTGGGAGGTGATGTAAATGCATCGTTGGTCATGACACCTCCAAAGTTGACGCAGGTAGCTCTACCTTTGCAAGTCCCTTGTATGATCAAAGCGCTGACATTTGTAACATCTCAACTGCTTCCAAAGGTAAAACCAAAATGCAATGGCCTCATCCCCTGCCTTAATCCTTTGCAGGAGTTCAACCGTCTAATGCGTGGGTGTATACCACATCGTGAGAGCAGCTCAAAGTCCAGTGCATTCCTACAACTATCGAATAGTGGGCTAACAAATTGACTTTTAAAATAGTACCTGCCTAGTATGCCTAGGGGTTCCCAATGCGAGATCTAATGCAGGCTTTCACTGGGCCAGCTGTTTTGTCAATAGCCTTCTGAATGGTGAATGGATTCATCCGCGTAAAAGTTTTCGTTCGTCAGTTCTAATGATCACCAAGTATCGAGGAGCACTCGACTCTGTTACTTCCGTTGCTCTTAACATGTGCATTTTGTTCAATTGTTTTGTTGAATTCATTTGGTAATTCAATCCTCCACCATTTCAAATGTCTCCGATGGCATTCTCATATTCTGGGCGCCACCCCGGCTTAGGTGAGACCTGGCCCAATTCACTTCAGGAGCGCATCAGTCCGGGACTGACCTTTATCAGCGGATACGAGAACAGTCTTACGTGATAACTATACCGCTCGCAAAAGTTAAAGGCATGTAAACACTGGCCAATACTCAAGCAGAGGGCTGTTGCGAAGCGTAGTTCGTGTACCGACTGAGGTACTGTACATAAGAGCGCGTGAGGTGCGGGTACCACATTCGGCAGCGCTGGTAGGGGGTAAGCTTAGCATTCGCTTAAGTCTGCAGTACGGCCCGCCTCCATATGCCTTTAACTTTTGCGACGATTATAGAGGCAGGAAATTACGCGGTTTCCACTTAGCTTTCGGGTCTCTCCGTCCTGCAACAAACGCGCGAAAGGCATCCATTAGACTGTTCAGGGAGCTACGCGCTTAGGGGTCAAACACATTTGTGGTCCAAACTAGATTGGGCATTTGGCATAGGCTCTCTGACCCCTTAGAGGAACTCGATTGACGGTGAGGCTCGGGACCCCGGGAAAGACATTTCCCGTAGCTACCGTAGTAAGCTCCCGGAGGGATGACAAGGTTACGACGGAACAGCACATCTGCCAGCTGCAAGGTCAGCAGTTGTGAATTGTGACTCCAGGTCAGAGGAAATAAGTGGCATAAAATCCACCGGACACACCGGACACACAATCTCTCTGTCCCTCTCAAGTAGAGAAAGCAATTTGAATTAATTTAATTAGTGATCCATCAAGGTTTCTGAAATTTCAATTTTAAAAATGGTAAGTAATTTACTGTTTCATGGTGTCAAGTACATAAGGTGAAAATCTGATATTGCAGATAAGATCTCAGACGGACTCCCCAATGAATGTTGCTCATCAGTTGAAGAATATCTACAATTAAGTTGCAAGAAATAAGTTTCTTGACGTTTCAGTTTGAACAACAAAATGCATTAATTAGGAAGTTTCTGAGTGAAGAACATACTTCTGTTTTAAAAACCAAACCTATAACTGGGGGCAGTGAACCCATTATCCTTGCTCGTAAATGAGGCTGGGTCCAGGAATTCATGGATACAGCTATTTACACAACACAAAGTATCGATTTTCATCGTACAGTACCCTGAATAAGAGACTCTTTGAACATTCTAAAGTGTAGCCTACAAGCTCTTGGCCCTTTAGACATAACATGTTCTATTTCAGTTGATGCGATGTAAGTGAGTGGGTTAATTGACCTTGACAAACAAAAATCCATTTTGCGAAAGCATTACATTGGCGGGTCACAAACGATTAAGAAGCACATCACTGTTGTACCAATTAATGGCGCGAGAACTGCCTGGAAACAGGTTACAACCTGTAAAATGACTGGTTCATCAACAAAGGGGGCCTTACAAGAATAACGGGTTGAAAATGCTTAACGTTTGCAGAGTTATACAGCCATCATGTTGTGTCTCTCTCATCCGATTTGGGAGTAATAAGAGAGTAATGCGGATTGCTTTTGGTATCGAAGTGACCAAAGAAGATTAAGATATATACACTCTAGTGCAGATATGGGGGAGATGGGTGACACGAATGCAATTGAGTAGTTACCCTCCCCACTTCCTGACAAAATTTGTAAAACTGATCGGCCATCTGAGGCAGACAGACAATAGCGGAAAGCGTGACCTGGTAGCTAATCGCTGTGAGGCAGTGGAAGGGATTAAATTGCGATGTAGGGGAAGTGACTCATTAAGTCAGCTTTCCCCATCTTTGCTCTAGTGCAATAATATATATGATGTTCCATATGTGTGCCATTTGATTAAAAATCCGAAAGATGCTTCTTAAATGTTGGTCTTTATCCTCTTCAGTCGATTGTAGAAGATCAAGATTTTCGCAGTAATTTGGTCTCGGGTAAATAGATTGTACAACGCTGGCATTCTTAAAACGAGAAACACAATAGAAATAAGCTGGTAACACCATTTAAAGCGAGATAATGCGGAATCCAATTACTTTAGCTACATTAATGTTGTCTCTGCTGGCAGATATTACTGCAAAAAATTAATCTACCAATTTTGAATTTCTTTTCAGATTTGCAAAAATTCACCAGAACATTTCAACCGGTAAGGGCTGGAAGTCCTTGAATACATGCATGATCATGTCTATATTGTCGTTATGTGCAATAACAGAACAGCTGGTAAACATTGGCTGTAAAGAACTACACAATATAGCGTGCAGAGTAATCTTTTTTCGTAATTTATGTCTATTGGCATTATAGTGTAGGAAAGCTTTATAACTTACAAGAGTTTCCCAATTCATTTCTGATCTCAAGAACTTATTTTGTTTCAATGATAGCCATATAGTTTTGATTGATCATTTGCCACCCAATGACTGCAAGCATAATAGTATTACCGTACGAACAGAATCAGATTTATTCACCGCAAGAAACCATACAGATTTATAGGTTACGCCATTAATTTTAATAATAGAAAATATGTACATTTACACAATCCTAGAAGCTTACACAATGATACAATGATACACCAAGGTAAATGGCAACATCACAGCTTTCGCATTAGCGGCTGAGAAAAACCTCGGTAAACCTCAGCCATGTATCTCTACACAATTTCCACCCCAGTTTCTATCTCAAACATGTCCTCTCGTAAAGAAATTGCTACACGTTATACATTAACTCCAATATATTTGGAGTTTTTATCTGTTAAACGCAAGTAACAAAATGGAAAATTGCATAGTATATAAAACATTGCACAGTGCTGCGTTAAGTTTTATTGTGTTGCTTTAATTAACTGTGAATATGGTATTATCTTTGTGTTGAATACAATGGGCCATTCCATGTGAAATGAGACAGTGGAGAACCAACAACAGATACCTTTATTTCAAATTTTGTGTGCTTATGGAGATTGGAGATCATAAGGTTTATGCTAAGCATGAGTAATTTATCATTTATAGTTTCCATAGTATAGATATAACAGGTTACTGTAATCTTTTACATTTGAGTTACATAATACGCTAAGTTCTCCTTATGCGCAGGCCAATATCCAGCTGGAGGAATAGTGATGCTGGCCACATCGCCTCTCTGCATTGGTTGGATGATCACCCACCCTATATATATAGGGTATAAATGAATAACACCGCACGAATTTTACTGGTGATAGGCGGTTCATAGGCAATCAAATTGAGATAGGAAACCTATGGGCTATGATTGCAAATTACAGAACGGTGCCTTAACATTGTTTGAGGGTATGCACGCCACTGAGCATGACCACTGCAACTATAGCGTTTGATGAGGAAACAAGCGGACGAATTTCATAGCCTGTCTATTTAGCGCAATGGTTATGGTGCCCGGACGCGAAGCCACACACGTATTTTTTTTTCTTCAATTTATTGCCTTTTAGAAACTAATACATTGCTAATGTCAACACAATAATGAATCTCTTATTGTATAACAAATAAAATAAAAGCAGTAATAGAAAACCCAAATTGGTTGGTAACAGGTTGTATGTTATAGTTATCTAAGGGAATATAGTATTATTACATAGTTTTTATGTCCATCTGATGCTACGGTCGAACACTGTGCAGAGTAGAGCTATGAAAGTACCAGGCCAACATCCATCCCAAGATAGGAATGTTCTGGGCGTGCTATCCTGAAGAAAATCTGCAAGCGAGTTGTGGATGGATGTGGTGTAGTCAGCAGGTAATAAAGATATCCCATTATCAGAAAACCCAAGAGCGATTGTTTACCAGTAGTAGGGAAGTCCAGGAAGAGCACCATTCTGTCAAGATCATTGGGGTTGTCGCTGTGATAGACTCTGCGAATGATCGCAGACATTCACGTCCATATGTCACGCCGACAGGTCAACAACCGATGCCGCAACGTGTCCATATTGCCACACTGAGAACACCATGGCGTGAGCGAAATGTTGTGCTGATATTTCTTTGCCTCGGTAGGAATGACGTCGTTCACTACTTTGTATGCTACGGTCTTCCAATCCGAGGGAGTCTGGGGCAGGTGAAAATTGGCCCATATTCTAGCCCACTGCCTATTTGGATATTTGGACATGATGTACGGCGTAACCGCATTACTTTCTAGGAGATGATGGTAAAGAGCCTTAGTCGACAACGAGTCCAGATGACGTAAAATCTCTGCCGGCACTTTCGCGAGACAGCTTTTTAGTCTCCTAAAAATTCGATGTTGTAATTTGGCAGAAATCACTGCAACAGGGTTTGGGACATCGGTTGAGGTCGTAGATCGCAGAGACGTTTTGACAAATAACGCCTTGCATTTGTAGCTGACGGCTAAGAGGCCGAGTCCTCCTTTTGCAGGTGGTTTCCATAATTGAGCCCTGGCAATCCTATAAACGTGTCCCGTCCAAAGGTAATAGGTGACACCCAATTCAATGTGTTGTGCAATATCCTCAGGTAATGGTAGTACTTGTGCAATATACCATAGTTTCGATAGAATGAACAGATTCACATTCCAGAGATTTTGTATAAGGTTAAGATCTCGTGTGAGATGTCTCAAGAGCAGGTACCGAACAGTGTTGATAAGGGGTTTCCAGTTCAATTCCAGCATCTGTACCACACCGGAATGGAAGTGTATGCCGAGAATTTTCAGTGTCGGCTATGAGCACATGTTCCAGCGTAGTACCTGAGGGCCAATTTCCATGCGGCAACAATTTGGATTTGTTAAAATTAATATGGGCCGATGAAGCTCTGGCGTAACATTGGAGCACCTGTTTCACACATTTCAAATGTTGGGGGTCACGAAGCAACACCACCATGTCATCCGCATACGCAAAGGTGTTAAACAAGGCAGCAGCATGAGAATACCGTTTGCAGTTTTTATGAAGCATACGAATCAGCGGTTCTTTACAAACCGCATTCAGCAATGTGGAAAGCGGAAAACTTTGTCGTATACCACTTTGTAATGGCACTGGATCGGTAAAAAAATCCATTAATCTGCACCCGGGAATGGGCGTTAGCATACAAGAATGAGAGGACTTGTTAAAGTTGCTTCGGTAGGCCCATTTTGTGCAGCGTTCTAAACAGATAGGCACGATCAATATTATCAAATGTCCTATGAAAGTCCAGAGATAGAATACTGGCAGTCTCATGTGAATCAGCGTTAAAGTGTAAAATCGTATCACGAATGAGGTGGAGGTTTTCAGTAATCAATCGGCCTGGCACACCACATTTTTGTTCTTTGCCGATGAGCAATGTGATAGGCTGATACTCATCTAGCGAGTTCGGTGCAGACGTTTTGGGAATTAAGACGATTATTCCTTCGTTGAAGCCCATTGGATCACCCGGTGTGTGTAGTAGTTCTTCGTAAAGACGCAGAAGGAGCGGCTGAATGAATTCCCAGTAGAGTTTGTAAAACTCGTAGCCAATACCATCCGGAGCAGGAGCCGATTTGGAACTGGCAGTGGTTAGTGCAGTCACTATCTCCTCGGACGTTAAGGGACTGGTGAGCACGGTGTTTGCCTCCTCTGGGACTACAGCGTTAACACGCGCCAAAAGTGAGTCCTGTGCATCAACCACTGTAGGCCGAGTCTCGAACAGTGTGGCAAAATATGCCTCCGCCTGATGTAGGATGTCTTTAGAAGAGGTTAGTTGTGCGCCGTCAGAGGATACCAAAGAGTGGATGTAGCGTATGATTCCCCGGTGTTTTTCAGTTGCAATATGATAGAGGGACCCTTTTTCAGCTTAAGCAACGGATCATGTGCAGGAGCGTATCTTAACACCATTCATCAGCCGGACTGTAAATTGGAGAAGAAGTGGATTTTTTTTGCTTGTATCTCTTCTGTTACTGGAAAACTGTGTCGCTGTTGCGCCAAGAGTTCCTGTAATAGCTGCTGGTGATACTCGCGCATATTTCTGTGCTCCTGGGATTTATAGTAACTAACAGTTTTTAAAAAGGAGCGAATGGTAGGTTTGTAAATCCGGAGCCATTTTTGTAGTGCAGTAAAGTTACTGGAAGTCGCTCGTCGGTTTGCTATCTCCCATAGGGAAGCAAAATCAGCTCTTATTGTCGCATCTGAAAGCAGGGACGTGTTGAGCTTCCAATAACCTCTTCCTGGTGCAGGGATTTTCTGGTCAACTGTTATCTTGATTAGTTGAGCTTGGTGATCGCTAATTGCAGTAGCCCGCACTATGGCATTTAGTACCTTACTACGACTGTGGCGATTGACGTAAAATCTGTCAATGCGTGACGCAGATACGCCCCTATGAAAGGTAAACTGTACCGTGCGATCGTGAATGAGTTCCGAACCATCCATTAGCTGCAATTCACTACACAAGCGTTGTAAGTTGGGTGACGTCGCTGATCCTTCCAGTGTTCAAATCCCCACCTAATATCAATGTGTTGTACCTATGCCGGAGATAAAAAGGCAACTCCTGTGCGATCACATGTTCACGTTCCGTCCTGTTGTTGGTTCCGGATGGCAGATAGACATTAATAAATAATGATCCATTGGTAGCCATCATCAAGAGTATCCTAACACTCGGCTGCTTTTCTATAAACTTGATGGGAAGGCCACTTCGGTGTATTATCGCCGTCCCTCTATTGGCATCACCAAAGGTGATGATCGACGTGTAATGGGGTCCTATGAATTTGAACGTCTCGACATTAACTTCTTGTAAGAACAAGACATCTATGTCATTATCGTACAGGAACTGCATGAGTAGCCGTTGGTTTGGGAGGCTTCGCAGACAGTTGATGTTTAAAGTAGCATAGTTTTGCACTAAGGACATGATGGCGTGGAAAACACAAAGTAGCTGAAACGGACCCATTGGAATTTAGTCACAACCGGTGGCATTGCGGAAAGTTTAACGCAGTTAGTCTGCTGAAACCGCGTCCGGTGATTTGTGCCTTTCCTTCTTGTAAGGATGTCCCCGGGGTTAATTATGCACAGCCATCGTTTTGAATGTCACGGGGTATCGGTGATCCACAGGGTTCTCCGATGCTGACACCTGTTCACTATGTGTGTGAGCTTCCATGTCATCTTGACTCCACGCACTAGTCATAATGTGCTGAAGCTCCGCTGTGCGCATATTGCGTGCCGCTACATCTTTCTGCAGCGTCTGGGATGATTGCGTTGTAATCACGTCCTCTTGAGGATCATCAGAAACACTGTGCCGATTGAGGCGGGGATCTCGTGAGTGCGGCCTCCGTATAGCCACGATATTTGGAGTTGGTTCCAGCTGTGTCTCGATTGAAGTGTCAGGAACGTTTTCTGATCTTAACCTCTTGACATTTGGTTCCCCCTGTTCGCCACCTTCTGAAGTCAGAAGAGGAGCAGTAGTGTTATTTCCGCTGTTGGTACTTCGGTCCATAGCTGCGTTATCTGTGACAGGTGGGGCGTGAACCTCCAGGTGATCGTCATTGTGGTGCTCCAATGGTCGAGTATCTGAGTCGGGCAGTTCTTCGGCCAGCGGACGTGCAGTGGCCGACGTAGAAACCAGGCGGGCCACAACTGTGTGTGGCACAACCTCACTAAGGAAGCGAGGTTTGTTGTGCGGTTTAAGGGGTGAGGCTGTAGGGACTTGCTTGCAGCCTTGTTTCAAATGTCCGGTCTCCCCACAGGTAAAACATACTTTAAGTTGCCGGGATAACTGATGGACGCTGTGTGTAAGCCGATTCTCAAGGAAACCGGTATGTGGTGTTTTATGTCCATTTTGACGGCTCTTACGCCATTCTTTACGGGCAGTAACTGCTGTGGATTCCACTGTTCCATACGTATGTCGTGAATTCGACCGAATTGACCGAGAGCACTGGTGATTATGGAATATGGTACTTCAGGTGGTATGTTAAACACACGTACGATCACACTCTGGAGGTTCGCAGCACTGATAAACAGATGTATTACAGCCCCTGAGTCGTACTAGAACTGTTTACAGCTCTGGTGTTCGTGTAAAATTTTGTTGTATATTGCGACGGAAATCAGTTTCAGGTAAATGGCAAAATCTCTGCTGTGTAGTTGAAGCGTATCCACCTGAACTGCCGTAAGGTACATGGTGTTAATGATCCCTTTGTGTATTTCGTAGGTATACGGCCTGGGTGCGTCGTGGGGAAATTGAATTTTCAGCGTGTTTATTCGCTGGTAAAGTTCCATTTTTATGTGTCTGTGTACTGTTATTAAGGTATACACTTAGTAATAACTAAGTAATAACTAAGTATAGGTACAAATACTCACGTTTGAGACGGTGAAGGTTTTACTGCAAATGCACTTGTTTGACGTTCTGAGAGCGGAGCGTTGCGCTGTAGACCAGACACACACAACGCAAGCACAGGACTGTTCACTTCACTGCCGGCTGGCAGACTGACGTATTAAAAGCGCAGGTTCAAATACTCATAACCCCATATTTTTATGTCCTTTTTCTTTCGTTCTTCATAAGCACATGCTGAATCTAATTTGATTTACACGTAACATTTGTGTCGCTGTTATTTTTCGTTTAACTAATCCTTAAAGTTTTTCTTCCAAATTTGTTAAACAATTATTTACACCTGCATGACCTAAATAGTAGGTACGCACTGAGAATTTAGTTTTAACTTAAATGAGATAGTTCAAGCCTATCGCAAAGTTATTGTGCGCTGAAGGAAATAGGAAATGAGACGTGGGTGCCTCGAGTAGAAAACACTCACCATATGGTGGTGTTAATGTATTCCAGGGTTATTAAGGTAACCTATTGGCACTATTAGACATTTGTCATGCTAAAACATAGGTATTCAGCGTCTCTTTGAGCAATTGTAGTACTTTGTTCTCTTACTGGTTCAACATTTTATGAACTGTTTGCAGCAGGTCAAATGTTGGAGGAACGTTTCTTTTATTGACGTGGACAAATAACCTACAGGCAGGTTCACACAAATGGCAATACACAAACCTCCAGCCTAAGTCATAAGATGTGTGCAAAAGCAAATAATACCCTCTGCATTTCATATGATGGTCGTGTTTTGCTATTTTAAATCAAACGTACAACAGTTCTCTCAAAATAAGGGGAAAAAAACATGCTTATAGCCTCTTCGGTTTTGAACTCGATTTCTCGGTTTCATGAGGTCCACAATCAAGTCGGCTTAACCGATCGGCCAAAGCACACGTTTGAGAAGTGGTTATATTTCTGTAGCTGTTTGCCACAACCGATTGTCCATTGCAGTGGTTTCATGCATCTGTTAAGTGTCCAATTTAACTGATTTTCGTACCACTACAATTTAAAAGTGCTTCTTCAGAAAAACAGCAGACAGGCTTCACTAAGCTCCTCATAACAACTATTTTGATTCCAGTGGATAATGTTGATATATTTCTTTCTGGTTATGGTCTATTGGTCACAATCTCGAATTACTTTGAATACGTGTAACTTATTAACTTGGCCTCGTAGACAATTGGTTTCCTGTCTCAAATTTATTGTCCATGAATCCTCTATTACCAGAAAAATTCGTGCTGTGTTATTAATTTACATTATATGTGTGTGTGTTTGTTTGTGTGTGTACATACCGGGTGGAAGGGAACTTATTTCATTGCTCCTAATATGTGCGTCATTAAAGCATTGCAAACAAAAAAGTTTAATGACATTTTGTTCTTTGATCAGCCGATTTCGAAAACATAAATGGTTTTTGTTTTAAATTGGATGCGTAATTCCACAAGAATGTACCAAGGAGTGGCGTGTGCTGGGATAGTGACCTGGGTTATCCCTAGGCCTACCATCGCCGTGGCCGAGTGGTTAGATCATTCGCCTCTCAACAAAGCGGTCCAGGTTCGATCCCAAGAGACCGCATGTGAGAGCTGTAATGGACAAAACGGCGCGGAAGGGGGGAGTTTCCTCCGGGTTCTCCGGTTTCTTCCACCATCTCATTCCATCAGTGCTCCATCTTCATTCCATGGATCATCAATGTCATGGCCTGGGGTGCCCTCTTCTTTATCTGATAACCCTCCCCTTATGTGGAATCTACACCCCTAGGACATACAAGCGAGTGCCTAGTGTCAGATGCCTGTGGAAGTGCGGAGGAACCTGTGGATCTGACAGAGTGAAGACCTGGAAGCAGGTGGTTAGCCAAGTCCCATGTATGATAGTGAGGAAGACGATGATATGTAATGCACGGGAAATCGATGAATGGATAGGTGATGATGGAGGAATTTGTGGAATGAGTGCAAGGGAAATCTAGAGAACCCGAAGAAAACCCGCCCAGAGGCCGCTTCGTCCGCCACGAATACCACAGGCAGCAGTTATGTTCTAACTTAAGGCGTGATGTTATCTGACACGTGTTATAGTTCACTAGCATTAACTTAGTAGTAAAACCCTCCACCTTGCGCAGCAGTAGATCTCTGCTTTGTAAACTGGGGACTAAACTCGATTCCTGCTTGCAAGAAATCGGTAACTTAATCTTCCAGGGTTCCAAACATGTGTCAATTTATTTATCCAATTCTAACACCCATAATGAGTTATTCATCTTTAGGAATGAGTTATTTGGTATATTTATCAAAACAGAAAATCATTGGTGTTATTATATCTAATGGGAGAGTTAAGAGCAGTTATAGTCCCCTCTTAAGCAATTGGATTAACGATAAATCTGCTGCTAGATGGCGTTAGTGTCGCGTGGCACTAGTGTCGCTGTTGATGGCGAGAAATTTCAAAACTTTAGATGGCGGGAAATTTGAACATTTGAAATTTTCCAGCCATCGTCGTTAATTTCAAATTTCCCGCCATCTGAATTTTGAAATTTCCCTCCATCAACGGCGACACTAGCGCCACGCAACACCAACGCCATCTAGCAGCAGGATTATCGCTAATCCAATTGTTAAGGGTGGACTATTTATTTGTTTATTTATTGAGAAGATACATTGAAAATTACAAAATTATTGTTGTATTGAACACACACAAAATATTTGCTTACAAAGCTAAAAAGCAGGAATGATGAATTGCGTTATGGATTAACATAGTGAAAAAGGCATTTTTCTTACAAGCTAAAAAAGGTAGTCAATCATAAATTGCGAAATAGATTAACACATAAGTGTTTTAATGGAAACAAAACACATCGCTAAAGAACAAATATATTTTAATTATAATTTTAATTATTTTAATTTATTTAATAAGTTAAAAGGGCACATTTTTAATGCACTAAAGTTCTTAAGGCGCTTGCCTTACTAGAATAATTTTGAACTGCGTGGTGCACTGGAGATTGGAAGTTGGTTGGGTGTCTTAGTGCTCGCTGCTGTTACTGCTGCTGTTGCTATAGATGCCAAACGCTGATGAATCGCAGATGGGTTCTATGACGCAGGAGAGTATTAGGTGAGAAAAGTTTTGCGGAAGTTCCTGGTCGAAGGTTGGTATATAGATAGGAATGACGACGTCGTTGTTATAGCTGTTAGACAAACATCCTGAGTTCGTTTCTCTGTAGGATATAGCAGGGATTTAGCTGTTACCGAGGAATATGGTGCAGTGAGCGTTTTGTTGACGATGGTGAGTTTTGACAGGTAGATATTGGATGTGGAGGACGTCGGCATCTTGGATGTCGACTTTCACGGAGATGATTTTGACGTTCCCGAAAAAGGTGGTTAAAAACTTCCAGGGACATTTTGGCACAGATGGCAGTTTTTGACAAACGGGGCAGGGCCGTCGACGTGAGTGGTTTGTGAGGGTAAGTTTTAATGTTGTTTGCACCTTCGAAGAGGAGCACAAGCCTGCTGGTCGGCAATAGAAATTTGGTTCCAAACGAGGTCAACGTCGGCTGGAGAGTAACGATGAAAGATGGTTTTGCCGTTCTGCAGCAACATTTGTCGTTTCTTGGGCAGCAGCACCTCTATTCGTCGTCCGTTTTCCAGAAACGTTAGGAGAATGGAGTAGCAGGTGCAGTTGGTTTGGAGTATCTGCTGCGGTACTTGCGGAGAAACTGTTGGATTTGCGCATTGAGTTCGGCGAGATCTTCGTATAGTCCAAGTTGTCACCTGGAGCACAAGTGCATGAGACGAAGACGGAGTTTGCAGCTGCACAAGAGGTGAAAGCAGGAGGAGCAGTGGTAGGTCTTGCATGGTTCGCCGGTTGTTCCTCCACGAGAGATCAGTACCAACTGAAGGCAAAATGAGCCGTATGTGTAGATAGTCATGCGGCGGGGAAACGCTGAGTTTGCGATCACACACACACACATCTGTTGGTGGGGGGAGGGGGGAGGGAGGGGTGGGGGAGGGGGAATGGATATCCGCAGGAAGGAGATTGCGATATCACACATCTGCCGGATGTGGCTTTCTGGCACAGGAAAAAACCGTTGAGATTTTACCACAAGCCGTTGCTTTTTGAATAAAATAATCTGATTGGTGGACCTTGAGCGCCTGGATTTTGAACGAGAACGCTGCCTTGACAGACGCTAAACATCCAATCGCCGAGTATGTGATGTGCCATAATATAGGGCGGTGAATGGCCCAAGTGCGCCGTTAAGTATCTGCCGTGGTACATCCGCTCTTGGTTTCTCATTTGCTGCATTTTGTCAGCACAGATGTATTGATGCTCGTAGAAAATGATGTATAGGCCCGTTGCGGGAACGAATTCAAACCACTGGTCCCCGTTGCATTCATCGGCACTCATCCCGCCGCATGAGTGATTTGAGGTGAATGTCGTTGAAATTCATGTTGGAAACCATAAAATAAATTTGGGTTTCGCAGCTGTGAATTTTGACGTTGATGGATTTTCCCTCGCATGTGTTATCGACGAAGCGCAGAGCATAAGGAGGATTTTTCCAGGGAAGTCCCTCTATCTCGTAGTTTTTAAACACCTTTTCTCCTTCGCAGTACACGGAGAAGTAATTTTTATATCCCATGATACTTCTGCTGCAGCGAAGAATATGGAAAAACGACTGATTGCATGAGCATAGGAGCGCGGGTAGACAATAGAGGTAAATTACGATGGAACTTTTTAGATGCTTTGAGCAAAATCAGACTTGAGATAATGCTCTGCCTCCAGGAAAGTTCTGAAATTAGCAGAGCGTATATGTTTGGGGAACTGCCTGAAATTCATGTTGTCGACGGGCACACCGGAAGTATGGTGGTGAAGCATGTACTTGCGGTAGGTCATTGTCTGATTTTGAGCGTCAACCCCCTCTTTCTTTTTGTGATAGAGAATGTCTGTAATAATTCGCTGCAGGCTATCCAGCACGATCCACTCTTGGTGATTGATCGTGACGGTGACCCCTTGCAGATCTTTGAGGACGATCTTTAGCTTTCCAAATATATTTTTGATGAGAGCGAGGACGCCGTTTCTGAGTTGGTAAGATTGTAGAGAGCCCTGTCCGGATTCAAAACGGCGTTGAATGATAGCCTTAATATCGACGAGATTTTGCCACTGTGTGGAACCCAGGATCACTGCGTTGCGCTACCCGCACTTTGCAATGGTGACCACCAGCTGGTGCGGCGACATGGGCGAAAAGCCCACACACACGAATTTGCTCTGTTTTGGATTTAGGAAGTAGATGTCCCACTACGGTGCTGGGTTGGTGGTTAACCTCTTCCTGTTCTGTTGGAGCGGGACTATCGCTGCTCACGGGTTGCGTAACGTCGGCATCGGGATGCGACGTTTCCTTTTTGCACGGCACTTGTTGTTTGCACTGAAACAACAGAGAGAGAGAGACAGAAATGAACCGTTTCGAATAAACGTCTTACGAGAGAGAAACCAAATGAAAAAAGGAAAGGTCGGTTGAGCACTCGCCTGGTTGGCGTACCTGCCTGCGCGCTCTGCATGACCGACTGCTACTGACAACCGACGGTGCGACAGCGTGTTTTATAGCAACGGGAGCGTGTTCTGATAGCACAGACAAGAGAGATGGTGATACATGCGAATAGGAAGTTGCGATGTATGGGCGTCACACTGCGGCAGCTACTTACCTGCAGAGGTTGGCAGGACTGTTAGGCGTTAGAGAACTTTGCTTGGCATACGGATTTGTAGATTTTGAGAATGACGTCTTCATTATGGGCGTAATTGCTGACGTGAAATTAGGAAAAGAATTTAACCTTAGGAGGACCGGTGCAACGGTGGGAGAGGTAGTCGATGACGTAATGACCGCAGGTGGTGCTGTCATGACCTTGCAGACTTCTGGAGTTAGTGGACCATTGCGGCCCGCAGAGGGTGTTCAGAAATTGAAGAAAATGGGGCAAGAGGGCGCCTATTCCATAACTGTCAAAATATTCTGCCTGACAGTTCTTTTCGACAAAGATGCAAACCCAGTGCTTGCCCGGTTTCGTGCTGGGATCCGTGTTGGCGGCTGGAGCCAAGGGAAGCCTTCTAAAGTTATGACTTTTGGGGAGCTTGTCGGAGGGTTAGACGCCCAAAAAGTGAGATCGCGTGGAGGATGGATGGAGGATGGAGCGGTTGGCGTCTATTTCGAGAGCGCGGTGAATTTCCGCCAACACCAAAAGTATAACCGGTCCTGTCAAGGTCTTGGCAAAACCGATGCTTATAGGGACGATACCGTGGCGCTGCCCCGAGATGTGACATTCGTTGGTGCTCATATCGGCCGTTAGATTGAAGGCCATTACCGTATATCCTACGGGGCATGCTTGTCTGAAGATGGAATGCCCTTCGTCTTTAAAATGAATTCCTAGACCGTCCTGCAGGGTATGAAAACATCACAGATAGTGGCCGTTTGAAAAGTCGGGTTGGGATGGAACGGGTTGACCGTTGACATAGAGCTGAAAAAGTTCAAGTTGAAGTGCTGTAAATTGTATGGGTTTTTTGTGACATCGCCAGAATAAGCCTTGTCGGTGACCATGGCCACGACCACCCTTCTGGGAACTTGCCCTATGAAGACGTCGCTCAACGTCATCGCTCTGGATTCCTTTGGAATGCTGAGGACGTGAAAGCTGACATCCTTGAGGTGATACTTTGCGTTGCTCTTGGTCAGCACGGCCTGTTGCGCAAGCTTGAAGTTTGGCATGGGTCGCACAGTTTTTAGACGCATGGTAGTAGATTGTATTTTCGTAGCCCTTAAAGGTGGCGTCGTCGGAAAACAAATAGAATTGCGGCGAGGCAGGAGTCAGCTTGATGGTCATGCTGACGTTGTTCAACAGGAGCTTCTCCTGTCTGAATAGGGCGTTGGAAAGGGGGCCTATGAGTTGAACGATGTTGCTGCATTTGGTAAAGCCGTGACGTCACTGAAACCTGGCATTGGCGATGAAAATGTCCATGATGCCCGGCGTGTCCTTCAACCACAGGGAAGATTCCAGCTTGGAGTTCATGACATTGTCGGAGTAATTGAGAAGCGTCTCGAAATAAGTTCTGTAGGGGTAGCCAGCTTGAGGTATGTATATGATGACGTTGTTCAGCGATACCTCGATCTGTTGAAACAGAGAATTAATGCATTGTTGACTAAAATGGCGTTCGATGTCCACTCCTTGGTCGTCTACGATGCTCACAACGAGCTCGAGCACGACGAAAGTCAGGTCTAGGTAATCGTCTGCATTTCCCGAATAATGAAAGGTAATTCGCGCATACTTCATTAACGTGTTTTGAGGGTTTAGGAACATGATTCGAGATTCTTCGATGCTCATCTGAATGGGGACATCCTTAAAGAGGTCCAGTTCGGAACTCATGATCACGGCTTCGTCTGCCATTATGAGAAGACATCCTGAACCTTGCACCTTCCGCGTTTCGGCTTCGACTGTTTGCCATGGCTGCGTTTGGTTCGTTTTATTCTCTTGATGCGTCTCAATCCGGAACTGAGCATGGAATCGATCTTTTCGTCGGCCTTTCGCTTTGAATTGGACCCGGCCTCGTTCAGCCTCCGGTTCTGGGTCTCCTTCGGCGAAGTTCCGGCGCGGTGACATCGCCCAGCACGTGAGCGGCCGCTTTGAGCGCTTCCTTCCCGACAGCCTTTGCACCGCTCTTTAGAAAGGGTAGTACCCTTCTGAACAGTCCTCCAAAGCAGAAAATAGTCCACTGCCTCTATGAAAGCGCTTTCCCCTGTACAGAATGAAGTCGAGATCGTCCAATGCGACACCCGGCTGGTTAAGTTGGTGTGACGGTCTGCACATTCATTATTGCGGTTTGGGTCGGAAAGCGAGAACTATAGTAGAGGAAAATCCGTCGGCAAATGGCAAGAGATCGCCATAACCGTTCCTTAAATCCATGTTGACGATTTTGAAGTCCTGTTGCACGAGGGGCACCAAATTTTGGGGAAAGAACGCCTTTTCGTCGCTCACGTAAGTGTTATTGCTTCTCTCGTATTCCACCGCCACGCTCTCTACCTCCTGCACGATGGTATCTCCCACTACTTGCGGTGCCACTAGGTTGCAACAGATGAACATTTTATAAGGAAAGTTTGGATCCCGCCTGGAGCATGACGTTGGTATAGGGTTCGAAACTTAACACCTTGGCCAACGTCGGAGTCAGCATCAAACTGTGAATGCGATACAGGGGATCAGAATCGTGATCACCAGGCCTCGAAGACGAGGTATCGGCCTCCGGTAGTGGATGGCCTAACCTGTGTGGCGCGAAGGGAGTGTGGGGTGGTCGTTGGGCCGAAGAAAACCTGGGGTTTTTGGGTTTTCCAACATTTTGCGCTACCCCCGTGGGCTTTTTGACTGGGTGGGCCTGAGTTTCGGCTTCCGTTTTCGTCTCTGGTTTATGTTGGGGTGCGTCGTTTAAGGCTTCGTGTTCGGCGGGAACGTACAGTATAGCCGTATGCACCACGTTCTCCACATACCCGTCGAAGGGTGCGTGGTGCAATCGCTCGGGAGGCGTGAACGTTGCATTCACGCTTGTCGTGTTCTTGCTCTCGTCGAAGAGGAAGAAATTTTCTACCGACAAATGTTGGAGAATGACGTCGTTAACGAGTTTCGCCATGTCTTTAGGATGTTGCACGATGCCTTGAAGCATTTGCAAGCTGAAATCTGAATGCGTGGGAAGGTGCGTCATGGTGTATTTGGTGCCCACCACGCAGGCGTCGGCCGGGGCGACGTTGTAGAATTTCACCGGATACCTCACCTTCTGCGGAGCCACCTCCAATTCCCCCTGTGATCCTCTCGGGATAGACGTTTGAGAATCTTGCCGTGGTGTTATCGGTAAAGTGATCCATTAAAGCGTTGCTCGCCAGCGTGAGGGAGAAAGGCTTGGTCTTGATCATGCCAAATTGATGGTCGCAGCCAGGACCCACGAGTTGAATTTGGCCGGATATCCCTTCCACTTCAGCAACACCTGTTTGTTGCGACCTTTTGCAGCTCTTCGGTGTAAAATATGCCGTCTATGGCTTCTCCGGCCAGATCCTTATATTATATACCACGAGTCCACCGCGCACCACATCGGCTATCTCGAATAGCTCGCCCGTCCAGTTCTGCTTGTACCCCTTGTCGAACTTCATTTTCTCCTTGGAAATGCGCACGTGATCGCCGAAGATATATTTGGCTCTGCTTGACCACGGCAGGTGCCTGCATCCGTACACGTTGCGGTACACCTGCAAGATGTTAGACTCGACCTGCTTGGGCGCCATCTTTATGGACCTGTAATGTGAGCTATTGTACGACTCGAGTAGGGCCGGAAGAACCTCCACGTACCTGCAAGAGTTTTTGTGAGTGAAATATCTCCACATCTTGGTCTTCAGGGTTAAACCGTTCCACGACGCTGGCTTTCACGTTACTTTTGGTGGTGTAATGTTGCACGTTTTGCTTCTTTAGAAAGTCGCGAAACGTCTTGTTGGTGAACTCGCTTCCCTTTTCCGTCTGTAGGACCCTGGGAACTCGCTGAGAAAATATGGAACGAAACGCCTGTGCCACTTCGGCGCTAAGTTTCGTTTTCAGAGGAACGGCCCACGCGTATTTGGAGAATACGTCGATGACGGTGAGAATGTAAGCATACGGCTTGATATATTCTCTGACGCTGCTCATGACGTTGAAATCGGCTTTCCAGTCCAGTCCATATTGGTCACGTGATAGTATCGGGTGAAAAACCGTTTTTTCAGGTTCTTGTGCAAAGTATAACTGTCCTGGGTTCGAAGGAGGGACTCGATGTTGGCCTTTGACTCTCCAGTGGCCTTTCGCAGGGACTTTACCGTTCGCAGGCCGGCATAATGTTCCGGTTTGGCATACAATCGCCTTAACGCCGTCCATTCCTTCATCGCTTTGCTTTTTTTTTACAGGCGCACCCAACGGTGGGGGTGCAATTTATTCGTGGAGGTGGGTGACTTTGACTTCTTTCTCTTGCGAGCGGACAGAGGGTGTCGTTTGATCGTCCTAGAAGCGACCTCGTGCTTCACCCGCACGTCTCGGTCCACGTCCTCGTAAGCATCGTCATCGTCGTCTTTGTGGTTGCTAAGGAAGGATCGTCTCACTTGTGACACCAGACCCAGATGCCGTCCCAATTTATATTTTACCAGACGCCACTTTTGGTCGGCAGACAGCTTTTTGGCTCACTGTACGTTCTCTATTTCTTTAGCTAGGATAGAAATGCTCTTGTCTATGACGTGAAGCTTTTCCGCGGTTTTCGATAGCGGGGCGGCCACCACGACTTGTCGCCCGTACCTTATCCTGCAAATTTGGACACGAGAGCGAAGCTAATACGGGGAGCAGAAACGCCGGCTGAAAACCGCCCTTTTGAATCAATATTTTCTTCTTTTTCTTTAAGGTAGCCCGCTTGTCTACCAACTTCCTCCGGGACGCCTTACTTCTCTTCAAGCGATTCAGGCACTTCTGCGGAAGTTGCACGTGACCTCCGCATACTCAACGTATGTTGAGCATGCATTCGCAAATGGTCTTTATCAGATCTCCGTTGGCATTTTTTAACAACTTTTTGTGCTCAGGCACCTTCGCCTGCTCAATTTGGCAATGCTCAACCTGCCTCTAACCATGACGGCACGGGGAATGAGGATCGCGTTGTCTAATGCGCCTTATTTAACGTGTCAAAGCAACCTGTGAATGCATGTGAAGTCCAGAAACACCTATATATAGCGAAGAAAAAAATGTATTATTGTTTTTTATCAACGGCCTCGGTTGGGTACGAAATAAGAGAGCGTTTGGTCCGGAAGGACGCCGGTTCGCTACCTGTATAGGTCGGGCGTGTATTGCGTGCAATCCAGCACCACCTATCCGTGAGGGTGTTGGGTAGCGTTTTCGAAAGCCTCCAGCAGAAACCTAGAGTTCCTGGGCTCGATCTGCTGGCACTGTCTTTCTATCTGCATTTTGTCCCTCTTATTCTTGAAAACCACGATGTAGTTTGCATTCAGAGATATGTTCCTATGTTTCTGCCCTTGGGGAAATACGTTTTGCTGAATGTACACGATTCCGAAGCGCTTGTGATGAGAGTCTTTGGTGAAAAAATTGGACACGTTCGTTCCGCCACCCTCCACCGTCAGGTCGTCCAAGATGACCAGAAAGTTCTCTCCCACATCTCCCAGTTGGGGAATACCCGGGTGGTCTTCGAGCCTCGGCGAGTACTCCGGCGGGTGGCACCACAGCACCCTCTTCGGGCGCTTGTCGAACATGTGGTCGGCGTGACGTATGAGGTTTTTCACGAAGGTCGATTTTCCGCATCGCGACGGCCCCACCACCAGCGTCGTGCTGGGAAAATTAAACCGTCTTAAGTCCGTCGGTCGTTATCGCATCGTGTCTCTCAGGGGGCCCTGTATCGAACTGACCTCGCAGGCACACCGGTTGTCTCTACTTATCCCAAATCCTTTTGTAACCGAAAGGGTAAGAGTCGAAGCCCTCGGCCGGCACTCGCTTGGTCACCAGCATGCGAAAAGTCTTGACGCAGGGTTCGGTCACCACCGTCCATGACGGCTTCCTCAATATCTGGGTGGCCGTTAGCGTCACCGTCCTGTCGGGGTCCCGGAGCAACGTGTTCCGAATCACCTCGGCGTTCACCAGCTGTGTGTTGCCCGAATTCAATGTAATGCCCTGGACCTTGCACACCGAGAAGGTCTTACCCGTCTCCGGGGAGCGGGTCTCCATGCAGTAGCTCTTCGGCCCCGTCGAAGCAAACAGGGAGACGTACGAACCCCGTCCGTACTTCTCCAGCTCGTCCGTTATGTCTCCCAGGAGGCGTCCGACGGACGGCGTCCATTCCCCCGGAGTGGTGGTGGCGACGACGGAGTCGGAGTCGGTGTCGAAGTATTACACCCGTTCTCCGAGGCGCTTCAGGTAAGCGCAGAGCACCAGGCGGGCGTGGGCCGTGGTGTAAGCCGCTATCACGACGTTGGCGGTGGGGTTCACATTTGCTCTGCTCACAGTACCTCCACAACTGGTACATGACGTCGTCGATGACCGGCACGTAGGTCTGCACTTGGACGCCCGGGTCGTTGAGCAGCTCCAGGAGTCGATCGTAACTGTCGACGAGCTCGCACGTGGGGAGGTCGTCCCTCTGCACAAGTTTGCCCCAGAAGCTGTTGAGCATCAGCTTGGTGAAGTCGCACCGACCGGGGTTGGGTGCGATCGCATGGGGATCTAGGGCGACTCCTTCGTGCCTCGAGAACTCCCTCAGGTACCGCTCTCTCGCGTCCTGCGTGTCGCAGCCCGAAGGCCAACCGGAGGCTTCCCTCTTGATCTTCAGGAACTGATCGACGTAGGCCTCGAACAGTTCCTTGGCTCCGGTGGCCGGGTCGTACTGCACCACGTCGTACTCCCAGATCTCGTGGACCTCGAGGGCTACCTTGACTACTTCGACTACCCAGGTGCCCTCGAGAGCCCTCTCGTGCTCTCGGTGATCGCACTTGTCTTGGTTCTCCGCCTCCGCACAAGAGCGACATAGCGGAAACAATAGCTTGCTGTTGATGCGCGCCAGCAGCACCAGGTGATACAGGTATTGTGGCGGTAGAACCTTGGTCTTCACGAGCAGGCCGCGCACGTCTTCCAAGCGCTGAAGGCGATCCACGTGGATCTTCGTGTGGGCGACGGGGTAGGGTTTGGTCTTGTTCACGAACGGATACAGTCTGCACACGTCGTAATTGAAGATCCTCCTGTCCCCCTCGGACTCGCAGTACGTCTTGTTACAGTTGGTCTGACCTCCATAGAAGGTGCCTCTGGGTTTCAGGGGTTCTGGTACCGAAACGTCTCTGGCATGGCGCTCGAGCCCCCGGTCGGCCTTCATCATGGCGTTGAACTCGCACTCCCACATTTCTACCATGGCGCAGCCGGCCCGTCGGACCTCGCCTGCGACATTCTCTGTGTTCTCCAACCTGGAGGCCATAGTTTCGTTGGCCGTGTTGTATATGGGGGCGTGGCGATTCTGAAAGAATCGCCGGCAGCCGTGGTAGAAGCAGCCGTGGAAGAAGTACGCGGTTCGGTCTTCCGCTCTGTACCCGTCCACCTTGTGTTCGGCAATTTTTACTTCGTGTCCTCTCATAGCGTGCTGAATAACACTATTATTTTGTGACTCTACCCAAGTCAGCCATATGTATGCTATGCGAGACTGCTTGTCCGCTAGTCGATCCCCACCCACGGGTAAGAGGGCAATCTTTTTCGTCGGCATGAAGCACTTCCTGTACACGCACATGCACGCCTGAGCGATGGTGACGCATTCCCTGAACGGATCTATGCCATTCTCTTCTAAGAATTCCCTTCTGAATTTGGAAACCCCCTAACTGAGGAGAAAAACGTCAATTTAACAATACGTCACCATTTCCGCCTTCATGTAGAAGACGTACTCAGAGGCCGCCGTTTCTTCGTGCCACTGCTCGAAGGCTCTTCGGGTCTCTTCCGCATTGCCTTCGGGGCAGTAATACTTTTGGTCGGGAACGGGACCGACGTAGTGCTGGTTTTGCTTGTGTTAAATAAATAAGGAAAACAGTCTTTGCAATCCTTCGCCTCGAAGGTCTTCGAAAAGCGAGACAGTGGCATGGGTATGAAGTTGAGCGAGTCGATAAAGGTGACGTCACCGTATTTCATTCGGTATATCTTGCCGCCGTTCATGATAAGCTCCGGCGCCCATTTTAAATGCCCCACCATGTACTTTAATAAAAATTGGCCGTCGTAGGCTCTGAGGTTATGGGCCACCGAGATGACATCACAGGCTGCCAACCTCGGCTGCGCCATGTGCTCAAATAACTGTTTCACAGGATCGCTCGTAAATACCCATTCTTTGGCGCCGCACTCGGTACAGTACGCCATCTTGCGGCGTTCGTCGACGCAAAGTGAACAGGCTTGGTATAACACGCACAAGTTAGGCACAGCTTGTAGGTGTGCTGTTTACATATATAGGTACGTTTTAAGTGCATTCGAAGTCTATGAACATAAAGACGTATTGTTTTCTTTTGTTCTTACAAGCACACGGTTGCATAAAGCACAAGTGATTAGAATCGACGTGAGTCTTGCAATGTTTGCAGTATTTTCCCCCGCACTCGTGCGAGGTTTTTCTATATCTCAAATTCACCAGCTTATTCCAAGACGCACACACCTTCTCCACGTCGCACACCGAGAGCTGTTTGGGATAAAATGCGCCTTTCTTGGCGTGGTTCGAGTAGCATGTAGGCCCCTTAAGGTCTCTGTTGCACGCAGTACAGTATATGTAAGCATGGAATCGTGCGTCGCATTGCTGGTGGCATTTAGAGAACTTGGCGTCGCACCTATTGTATTCTCTTTTGTGTGCCGAGGGATAGTGACACTGACAGTAATAATATCTGCATTTAAAACATTTGTGAAGGTCGACAATGGCGTTAAAGTGCCCCTCGTGAAACATAACGTCATTGTGTTTATCCCATTGCTTATGGGACGCGTACAGCACGAGCTTGCCCGTATGATCGCCAAACGCCGTCACTGCGTAACCCTGGAACTCCAGATCAAAGCATCTGACGTCAGCCATCGTGCAGCTGACGTTGCCTTTCCCCATGCGCTGACACAAAGCTTCGGCCTTTTGTTTTTGGACAAATTCTGAGCGCCTCATTGTTGTATAATTGACGTCGCGATCCTCTTTGGCTTTGGAAACAACAATGGCTCTTGCTAAGCACAATTGGTCTTTGTTTTTAATTTATACGATGCCTTTGTTCCCGCTGCAGGCATCGCATGGTCGGTAACACGAACCAGCGACCTCTTTGGTCCACACGAAAGTAACTTTCAGGGGACCGCTTAGCAAGTACTGTTGGTTGCTTTGCATGACCCTTTGGATGCTCTCAATGACAGCATCTGCGTTCAGTTGGTTTGCGCGAATGACGCTCATGTCATGACGCTTTGGCCGTCTCGTCTTGGTCGGATATCGATATTCCTAAATAACCGGGTTCGTGGTCTAGAAGGTGCTCCTTGGCAAAATTTAGAATATCGCTAAATAAATGCGTCACCCATTGCTCGGGGTTTGCATCGCTAGCGGCTGGGTTCATGGAAATTTCTGTTTCGGTAAAGCCGGAAAATAGTATTTTCATGGATCTCTGCCTATGCCCTAATATTTCGAAATGTTGCGATACCACCTAAACCTTTCTTTTTTTTAGTTTTTTAGCACATACACACTTCTCCAAAGATCTTTGGATGCGCTCTGAAAAAAAAGTTTTTTTTTTTTTTAATTCGAATAAGGTATTATTTTATGTTATAATGTTATAATAGCCATATAATTTCAACCCAGATCGCTTTAAACGTCCAATTCGCTCTCCGGCAATCCGTTTAAACGGCTCGCTATTTTTTTTTTTTTTTTTTTTTTTTTTTTAAAAAAAGGCTGCTTTTCGCGACCGCAATTTTCGGTTGCGCAGTCCGTTAAATGTCTCATTAGCAAGTCCAGCGAGCTATAATTATGTTCCGGCCTTATGAACTCTGAAAGCAATGCGTTCACTTCATATACACACACACGTACAGAAGAGGTGACGTAATGTATCATTGAATGATCCATTTTAGAAAGTGTATTTCTAATTTTTGCTTTGGGTTTTACCTAAATTTACTGCAATCAATCAGTACTTTCAAAATAGTAAAGTTGTAGTAGTTGAACTTCATGACAAAATGCAAAACTCATATAGAGATTTATTGTTGTGGTATATGGTTCATTCTTTTCTGTTGAGGACAAGTTTATCAGAGATCGATCATAGTAAGAGCGAGAATTTTGTTCCTGATACGGAAATATATAAAGGAATAGAAGTGCATAAAGAGGTTCAAAAACTGCAGATTTTCCAAGAAAATAAGCTATCACTGACTTTTACGGCAGATGCAGATCAGGCGTGGCTCCTCAGGGTAGGCAGGGTAGGCACTGCCTGCTCTACCGTAACACATCAACAAATAATGTTTAGCTATGATTCTGCATTTTATAATTTGAACCGTCATTTTCCCTAAATTGTAGTTCAAGAAAAGTTTTCTCTGATATAATGACCAGCGCATGGTAAAATCCTAGAATCTCGATTCCAATTCATCACAACTGCGCTGCGTGTTTGAAACGCGCGGCAGAAATAATACGCATGGAACCTGGGTAGTGGAAAGCCGGCTAGCTTAACCTCTGCCGGCCCGGCCCTTTCCTCAGTACGAGGCCCTTGAATAAGGATAAGAAAATATTTTCGTCTGTATACGCACTCGGAGCATGCGTAGACGCGTCTGCCAGCACTCAAATCATTTGCCGGCTCAGATCCGAATTTATACGACTTTTTCCGAACAGCCATACTCCACGAACGAAGATCTCAAGAGATCCGAATAATTTCGTCACTCTGTGGTAGTATTATTGTGCATTGTGGTTTTGTTTTATGTGTTGACGGGAAATAAATACCTTTTGCCTGTAAGTACTTACAGATTAGGAGGTTGTGTTGGTATTTTAGTGTGTGTTATAATACCAGTATGACTGACTTAATTACTGAACTATTACAAAGTCCGCTTTCGCGGCGCACTAACAATGAAAAGAGGAGTGTTTTAGCTATCGGGCGGCCTACTCCATTGTTAAATACAGTTAAGGTCGATAAACAAAGTGCCAGGAAATTTAATCCATTGTGGTATCAGTCACATAGTTGGCTGACAGGCTCTGAAGTTAAAGTTAAACTGTATTGTTGGCCGTGCCTCTTGTTGTTTACAAAAGAGGGAGCTTGAAATCGCGACGGCTATTTTGATTTAAAAAATTTATCAAAAGCCATCCAAAGACATGAGAATTCAAAAGAGTATATTTTTAATTCCGTGAATCTAAAGAGGCTAGAAAAAAATACTTGTCCAATTTCAGAGATGTTGTCTAAACATGAGTAAATTTCAAAGCAACAATATAACAAAAGGGTTGAAAAAAACAGGGAAATTATGAAAATACTAAATGATGCTGCCGTATTGTTGTGTAGACAGGAATTGCCATTTCGTGGGCATGATGAAAGTGATTCGTCTTTAAATAGGGGAAATTATATTGAAACTGTTAAGAGATTTTTCCGTCACAACGAAGATTTGTGTCACTACTGGGAAGAATTAGAAAAAACTTTCACCGGTCTTTCCAAAACAATTCAAAATGACCTATTTGATTGCATTTTTGAAGAGATCATGAAAAAAATAAATACTGAAATCAAAGAAGCCCCATTCTTTTCAGTTCAGTGCGACGGTACGACAGATGTGTCGGAAATCTCGCAATTATCAATTATTGTAAAGTATGTAGACAATCTGGGAACAGTACAAGATAGATTTCTTGGCTTTCACAACGTTAGTTCAAACAGGACCGCAGTAGACTTGTGCACCTTATTACTTGAAGTTCTAAAGGAGTATAATATCAAAGATAAGTTAATTGGTCAGTGCTATGATGGGGCTAGCGTAATGGCTGGTGAGATTTCAGGACTCCAAACCCTTGTAAAAAGACATGCTCCACAAGCTCTTTTCACACACTGTTGTGCCCATAGACTTAATCTTGTACTTCAAAATGGTGCTAAATGTATAAAAGATGTACGTCTTTTCTTTTCTAACCTTCAGGCATTTCCTGCTTATTTTCATAAGTCTTCCAAGCGTACAGCAGTTTTAGATAGGGTAGTAGGAAAGAGGATACCGACGGCCTGCGATGTACGTTGGAGCTCTAATGCCAAAATTCTCGAGACCATATTCTGCGAAAGAGATAAATTAATTGATGCCTGTAGTGAAATTGAAGATGGTCCGAGTTCTAATCCTGAATCAATTAATGGAGCTATAGGACTGAAAAATTACCTCCAAAATTATAATTTCATGTTTTTGTCAAATGTTTACAAAGACCTATTTTCAATGACTGAAATTCTTTTCGACATATTGCCGAAGCCGTTGGATATACCTACAGTATTGTT